>JAHZMZ010002104.1:0-17569 GCA_027743805.1 Lepidocyrtoides sp. E14
CTCAACAACTACCATGGGTCATGTGTCGTAAATTTTTAAAAATGTCACCAAAGGTAGGTTTTCATACATGGTAAAGCCGTTGGTGACCGTGTTTTTTGAATTCAAAATTAGTAACCTGTACGCTCGCAGATTAAAAATAAAGTAACTGTAATGTAAGTTTGACATTAAACACATTCTTCAAGTTACTATGAACTTGACACTGATCTCAATTTTGTTTCCTTTTGTTAGAATTTGAAGGAGGGACCATAGAGGGTTGGATGTCGGCTTGAATGCTGTCGTCATCTAATTAATAAATTATCCAGTTAACTTATTTTTAAAAGTTAAGTAAAAGTACTAGAGATTTGGTAAAAAGATACGGGATTATTATGAAATTTACTTGTTAAAAGTAGTACTGAAGTCGTAATGTTAAATTTTATTTTTCTGATTACCCATTGAATTTTCGTACTTGAATGAATTTTTCTCTTTCTAAACCACACTCCGTCCAGGATGTTTGTAAACTTACTGATCAGGTGAAGGTGCTGTAAATTGACACCACATTGAATCGTTGTAGGTAGCTAAAGCTAAGTTACAAACTATTGGCTGCTTTATCTAAAGATGAAATTCATAAAAACTTTGACGAGTGCTTGCATTATTTGTGATTTAAATATAATATAATATTGAGTTTTGTATAAAATATTTAGTTGCACTGTTTAGTACTTAAGATAGCATATTAGCTATTTAGTGATGGATGCTGCCATAATTTACAATGTTATTCATCGTTTTGTAAAAAAAACTTTGTATTGTTTGTGTCAGCTTGCAAAAAACCAGACTGATTTGTTCTAAAATAGGGTAATATTGTCTTGCATAGCTTTTCTTTAATTAGGTACATTATGTGACATGGGTGTATTTCGGCGTTTATCGTGTTACTAATTGAATTGAAATATCTGTATTTACACTGCCTGTTGAGATTTTCATATTCCTATTCCTAATCCTAATAGGGTGCTATATAGCAAATGTGAGATATTGTATGAATGTTTGTAGCATAATTTGAAATAAATTTTCCTAAAGAAGTGTTCAACTTTAAAGAAACTTGGAATATTAAAATAACAGCAAATTTTCCCCACATTCGTGTTTCAAATTCCAGTCAACCTTGAGTGGGTCAAATAGTACCTATGCATGCATGTTCAGCCTGTTTTCATACACCAGGTGGATGGACGAAACGTGCTTGCTACTTCTAGCACCATAATATGAATACCTACATTGCAAAGCAATAACCTACTTAGAATAAGTCAATGCATGCTAAAAATTCTAGATTTTTTGTTCATCTCCAATGGATGTTGTTGCTGACATACAACCACTGACGATGATGATATTGATGATCATTGCTGCTTAATACAAATTAGACGTTTGATGCGTGCATACTGTTGCTGACAAAATTGACAGTTTCTGTCGTATTTTGCCAGACTAATCACCCATAAATAAGCTAGAGATATTTTTTGAAATACAAATAAGCCAATGTAAGCATCATGCAAATATCGCTTTCCGAACAGTGAAAATTTGTTTAAAGTTTTGCCATGCGCATTGGATAAATACTACTAACTAAAGTCAGACAAAGGGATGCATACCAAAATGTAACCTATCCTCTAGACACCTTGAGAGTAACCTTTCAACTATGCTATTAAGGCCTCTGACATTTTAATATTTTGAAGTAACATTGTAGACAAAACAGATTTATATATTCTTGATGGTTCAGGAAACAACTCATAAAAATTCCGAGTTTATCGCTGTTTGCTGCGCTATGCTGCGTATGTACCAAAATTTTAAATGCAATGTATCTAATGGTTTGAATTTTTACAAGACCATTCTGTGTATGTATTAATATTGTCTGCGAAGCGGTATGGGCAGAACACTTTGCAGCACAACAAAGTTGAAACTTACCATTACCTATTTCAAAAAATGAACTCTGCTGAGTTGCTGAGTGCTATCCTGGCTGCTCGGCTAGGACATTCACGTGGCAATGAAAGTGTAAAAAGAAAAACAAAAATTCATCAGTATAGAAAACACGTAGTATCAGTGAGTGATAGCGACGATGAACAACGAGAGAGAGGTTTGGATTTTTTACTGTATATTTTCTTTGTTGGTTCGTTTGCTTCAGTTTAGCTTTTCACTTCACCCATCTCATCTCATATTATGCATCCGCTCAGAGATGATATTTTGTGTACATACATTAGCAGCTTTTACTGTTCAAGCTGTAACAATAATTTAAGCATTCAGCAATTCGACAGTAGTGGTATGCTTGGCCCACAAAAAAAAACTTCACAAAAAAACTCGACGAAGATTTTGTCCAGACAGCGACAGCCAGGAAAAAGAGATAGAGGCTAAGTAAATTCGTTAAAAAAAGATAAAACGACACAAATATTTGAGTATATAATTTATGGACGTGGTATTTGTAAATAAAAATAAACAAAACATCCTGCATCAGATTAAAAAAGACTTTTTCAAACTGCTGACTCCTCTAGTAAACCAAGTACGAGAACAGACATCGCATCAAATTTCTGCTTCATTATCATAAAATCCAATTTATTCACAAATAAAGTTTTCATGTCCTGTATATCCTGTATAGGTTGGTATTTAGGTAGATTTTTCTCGTTGAGGAATAAAGGGAAGAAGGTTAAGATTGTCAAGAAGTAGTTATTATTATTCATAATTAAAGTGAGTGATTTGTTATCGTTATCTGATAACTTGCGTCCATCTACACACAAAATTTATGTCATTATTGACTTAAGCGAACTAAAGGTCGGTGGTATATCTTGGTTGGTAATCCTACGCACGAATTTTTCGTGGTTTACAATTTACAACTGAATAAATTTCCTCCATGCATATCAGTATGAAGATTTCCACTCTTTATGTTTGCACTCGTACTTTTCTTCGCTGAAACAGTCTCTTCGCTCAATATACCACAACGAGTCACCCAATATTGAACATAGCATCTTTATATATTGCAAGCGTCAGCCACAACATTTGTAAGTTTAACATTAGTGAAATTTCATTTTGCCATATGCAGGTTTAACCTTTTTGACTCTATTATACGCGGTACATTGAGTAGAATGCAGAAAAACAACTGATAGCGTGCAGCTAAATAATAATAGCGAGATAATGATAAAAAATGACAAGAGCATAATATGTCTAAAAGCTTATAATATTTACGTTACACACAGGAGTGGATACCGAAATTCGTGTATTCGTGGTAATGACGATGATATTTTTTTCATTATTGAATTCTTCAGCACGTCCATGTACTCATGAAATCATAGTCCAGAGTTCAATTATTTTTGTCATCACAAACCACATAATAGTTTTATAGGTAGATCGTAAAGAACAATGATGAGATGTCAGACAAACTGTTGAAATCATTTGTGTGGAATCAATTCTACTGATACCGTCATTCTAAAATAAAAATCTGAACATCATGCAGTTACATGTGCTCAAAGTGCTGTAAAAGTGCTGCATACGCAACGGGTACAAGAGATATTATCTTAATCATCAAGTGGAAAGTCATCAAAAGTGACTGCTTAATTAATCGCGTCAGTGAGTTAAATCAATGCTGAGGTGTGGAAACGAAAAGCGATTACGTATTGCCTTCGTTCATTTTGTTCACGTGAGTGGAGCAAACAGACACTTTCAGTTGGATTTCCGTGAGTTTTTGGTGTAGTTGATTTCTTTCTGTGGTGTGTATCCGGTGCCTTTACACATACCAAGGTCACCCTCATAAGGTAGTTGGATAAAAAGAAGTGTTGCAAAGCCATAAATTACATGTTGCGCTAAAAAAATCCTTTTGTGATAGTGAATATCTCATTGAATATTTTTAAGTCACATTTTTGGGGAAAAAGGCAGCAAAAATGAGTTTGAGTCCAGCGTTAGCCCCCAAAATACATCAAAGGGTAGCATTAGGTCCTGATGAGGTCATTGCCATTACAGGTACATTTATTCGAGACCTTAAGTCAACCAACGATTTCTGTAAAATACTTATCTATAAAGAGCAGAAATATAAAAATATTTTGATCATTAAGGTGGAAGTGGCTTCCTGGGACAACACATCATTAAACTTTTGAATGAACGAGCTGATGGAGTCCGTGAAATAAGAGTGCTGGATATAAAGCCATTTGAGAAACGATTAGGTTTGTTATTTTCAGGTGATAAATTATGAAGGTCAACCTAACACTTAGAACTCAATTAAAATTTTTTTCTATTTTTCTAGATTATGAGGATAACATCCCATTGGAATACTTCAAATGCGACATTGCCATTGAAGACCAACTGGATGAACCCTTAAATGGGGCGACTTGCGTTATTCATTGTGCTGCCGTGGTTGATGTACGACATTTTGTAGATCGCCACAGGATGCGGTCTGTGAATATCATTGGTATTTACTTGGCTTGCAAACAATGACATTATATATTATTACATGTATCTATCTATGTACACGCGCAACCTTTTTACACAAGACTACTTGAAAAAATTGGCTTTTAGGAACGTCCAACGTGGTCTTTAAAGCTCGTCAATGGAATACATCAAAATTAATTTTGACCAGCACTGTTGATGCTGTTATCAAGCACGATTCAGAATTCAAGGACATCAATGAAGACCAAACAGAATTGCCATTAAAAGAGAAAAAGTTCCTTATGGGATACTATGCATTCACAAAGGCGCAAGCAGAGGCACATGTTATCTGCTCTAGAAATCAAAAAATGACCAATGGAAAGAAATTAAAAACTGCAATTTTGCGTCCAACTGTACTGTATGGAGAAGAAGATCCATACTACGTTCCACAGGCATTGCGATGGGCAAAAATGTCCTTTGGAATACTTCCACAACCGATGGTCATGCAGTCAGGTCCAGCAATTCAGTCTACCTATGTTGGTGAGTTGCACACGTGTTACCGTTCGTGAATAATTACCAAAGTTAAATGAGTACAATATTATTATTATTATTCTCTTTGATATTTTAGGAAATGCTGCTTGGGGTCATATTCTCGCTGTCATGAAACTGAATGAAGAAGTCAAAAATGAAGAGGGCTTTGCTGACTGGCAGGAATTGGATGGAAAGGCAATTTACATCAACGATGACACCAGACCTGGAACATTTTACGATTTCATGAAACCATTTTTGGCTTTGAAAGGCTATTCCACAGTCCAAATCCCAATTCCTCTAATTTTCATGCTTTTCTGGATTGTCTCTGTCAGTTACATGCTACAAGTTTTACCTCGATCATGGCGGCACTGGCTAAATAACAAGCCATTGTTCCCTACTCCGCAGTCTTTCCGTCTTGTCCACAAATCAATCACATTTAACAGGGTGAAAGCAAAAGACATTTTGGAGTACACACCCATTTATTCGGAAGACAAGGCATTAGAACTTTCTAGTAGTTATTATAAGAACTGTAAGATTTAAACTTATACACTAACAGTCTAATAAAGTCAACGCAAATACGGTATAGTTAACAAGCCTTAAGTTATAATGTAATAATAATAATACTGGTTCTATTTACTGCAATTTGGATGGTCACAAGTCATGGCAGTCATTAAATAACTGGTTAGGTATGCACGTGCCAAAATTCGTACTTGCTGACCTAATTGAAACAGCAAGGCAAACAACAAAGTATCTTTTATTTATTTATGTACAAGTAATGAATTGCTTATGTTCTCTTTCATCTATGTATTATAAGTGTATACTAATATTCAATTATTATCACGTAAATATGTACTATACTGTAGTTTTTCGATAAAAAGTTGTAGTTTCCGATAATGGGGCACTGTGATACATGTATGAAATTTATAGTAGCATTTGACAAAAAAAACAAGAATAAAATCAGATAACCACGTTTCCTACATAATTTTCAAGGACACAGAATTTTGTGAATGCGAATCATTTATCATTATAACGCAAATAAAAGTACCAGGAATATTTCCTAGAGTATAATAGCACCGTTAACTGAGTCAACGTTTTACTTACTTCAATTTTCATACGGATGCTTTGGTAAGTATTTATGCATGTATATTTGTAGGTAGGTAGCTGCCTTAGCTTAGGGAGTATTTTATATACCTGATTTATTAATGCAATTTAACTGATTAATATTACGTGGGGTATTTGATGAAAAAATTTGCGCGGACAGTTAGAAAAATGCTACAAAGGGAAAAACCTAAGAAGCTAATCAACGATAGAGTTGCTGCAATAAAATTCTAGCAGAACCTTTTTTGACTTACAGCAAAAGTTTCAAAGTTGAAAATTCATAAGATACTTGTCCTGCCTTATGAACTTTATACACACAATAGCTTCTTTCATGTTGAATTCAAGAAATAGACATTTCTTTCTCTGAACTTATTCGCTTACTCAAATACTGCCAAAGCTTTGTCTTTCTTCTAAACCTTTAACAATGACGCATAGAGTGGCAGAAAATGAATAGGAACTGGACTTTGCTTCTTCAATGTGTGAACAAAGAACAAGTAATCAAAATACACATGAAAAACCAAGATTCAGCAATTTCTCATGTTATCACTGTAATACGCATGCACAGGATATTATTTTAGAAGACATCATTTATAAATATCACATTTACTTAATTATAATTTTAAAATGAATGTTTTAGCACAAAGTAACAGTAATAATGATAGTTTTGCCTTTGGCTTGGGTCAGCAAGTTATCCTTATAGCTGTATTAATAATAAAGAAGTATGTAGCTCAAATCCGTTTTGAGTGACTGTAGGTTCAAGATTCCATCATCAGCCTACATTATTTTGCTCAAAACCAATCGTAATGATGACATGATGTTCGCTTGTGTGGTATCATCAGTAACTAAATATGATGCTGCAATGGTTTTAGTGGTATATTATGTAAATGAATCACAACCACAATAATAAAATGGCAAGCTTTCGTTTCGCGTGGGGTGAACGATAATCCAACTGAAAAAGCTTGCCAGGCTGCTAGTACAGGTCATCGTGACTCTTTGCCAGGAAACGCCCATCTCATCACAGTATTCATTTAGCAATTAATTGAATGTGCAACTGCACGACGAAAGACAAAAGACTCACTGAAATTCATTACATGCAATACGGTAAATTCCTTGGAAAGAAGATTCATTTCGAACGGTTGTCTTGTTTATTTGTATAATGGCCAATGTTTCTGCATTTTACGTGCATATCTGGTTGGTTAGCGAACTTCTTAAAATAAATTTTCAAAAAGGAATTGTTTGAGAATATGTAGTAACAACAAATGAAGGTCAGAGTCAGTCAGGGATGCATATTATGTATCCTCCACTTTTTCTCGGACATTTTCAAGATAAAGTTTCCAACAAACCCCCAATTGTGATGATACTAATAAACCTGTTGTCAATAGTCCTGTTCTTGTGTAGGTATTTAGGAGAATGCAAAACCAAACAATTTGTTAGTGCGAGGTAAATTAAACGCGTACATAATAATAATGATGAAACTCTATAGAGAAAATTGCGTGGGAGTTAACATTGTAATTCAATACCATTTCCCGTGTGTGCATTTTCTTTATGCTATTATTTATTCAAGCAATAAATTACTGACTTTTCAGCGCTTCGGGGAAAATATGTATGAGTCGGATCAACAGCATGTCCTGAACAACGACTCCCTGCCATGTTTATACGGGATAAGGCAAAGTGTGAATTGGCATGTGGCAAGTGCAAGCAAGCGTAGAGATTTGATAAATAACTTGATTTTGGGAATATCTTGTCGAATTTACAGAATCTCCTCACTTGTCACTTAACTTATTTACAACTTTTAGAAGTTGTTTTTTTTACATGTTCATCACACACACATTACAAAAAGCCCAATTACATGATAATAGTGCATTTTCTCCCAGAAGAAAATTGACAGTTGAAATGTTAAGGAAGATGCATACATTTTATGCATATTTTTGTGCTGATATCGTGAATTACGTAGGCTGTAACAAAACACTTTTTTCGTGATATTTACAGGAGAAGTCGATTTGCAAAGAAAATATTCGAATAACAAAACAATCTGAGGTGGACTTTTATTCGTTAAAAAATTGTGTAGGCAGAAAGATGGGATGAGTGAATTTAAATAACGAGCAAATGTCACACTTAGTTGTACCAAAATGTTTAAATCAGAGTATTATAAAGGAAGGGAGGGAAATTGATTATAAGGGAACATTTTTATGGTAATAGCTAACAAGTCATTATAGTCTTCCTCCTCCGCTTGGTTGGGTTACATTGGTATTGTTTACTTTCAAAACTCATTCAAACTATTAAACTGTTATATAAAGTTGATCCATAATGTGTTTTACCATACGTATGCACAATGTATCAAATGTATACTTAGCTATAGGTGTTTAATTTTTTTGTTTGAATTTTTTTCTAAAAGAATTCGCAATAATGAGTTGAATCGTCTCCAAAAACACAATTTGTACTGCTCTACATGCATGACTTCAAACAACAACAGCAGCAATACATGTAATATCAGCGTGTATTCGATATATTGTCGTGACTAACGCTGCAAATATTATACCTTCTCATTTCTAACTAAATCCCAATCTATCGTTCTTTTTATTTTTTGTTGTGATTTAATTGCTTTACTTTTCTCTCTTCCTCCAACAAGACAACAGTAGCCGAAACTAAAAGCTTTAGAAAAATATTTGGATGACGATGCAGGTTTTTTGATGGCGATGCTCGAAAGAGAATCGAATTGAAATGAATGTGAAGAATGACTCATTTGAAATAGTGAAGTAAGAATTTTTTTGTTTTGAAAGAAGGAAGGAAACGTTTGGAACAACGTGAAGATTGCGTGATGACGATGTATGTATATGAGGATACCGATGAAGTCATGTTTGCACTTTGCACACATTACATGTTATAATAGTTGAAAAGATAATGCTATGGATTATGGATGTTCCTATTATGATATCACCCACTAGACAATGCTCGACTTTTCTACAGCATCAGTAGAATTTTTCAAGATCTACTACAATCCATGTATCTTCTTTAGCAATGCAGTATGTAGATTAAGCAACGAAAAAAATCCGGTTTCATATAGTATCCCCATCCTTGGTGTTGTATGTGGTGCCAGTGCACCTTTTAATGTATCCATTTTTTTTACAAAACACTCACAACGCCCTTTTATAATAGATGGTAAAAGTAAAATAGAAGCATTAGAACAACGATGTAACTGGTGCGATTTTCCTTTATATAAATTCGAGGTAAGAACGAGAATCGGTCACAGTTCCAAAAAAGATATTCGCTTTAACAAAGGAAACGAACCGACAAAAAGCTTGGGAATTTTTTGTACCAAACGTTCAACATCGAAGTGCAGAGACGCAACTATACAGTGAGAAAAAAGCATCTCGTTAAAAACTTGTGTTTTGAAGTTGTACAAAGAAAATCATTTCAATCCTCTCAACGACTCATTGGCCTATCTTACACTTTTAGCTCAAGTCATATCGTTTTTCAGCACAATTTCAAACCGTGTGCACTTACGATATTGTCTTCCAAAGAGAAGCTACTAGACTATCAGTTTTAAAGAAATTTTAATAGCATTCTCCTTGAAGTACAAGGTGCAAACACTAAAGATAAGACTACTCAAAAAGACTGCTTCCCTTTTTGGTTTCTATCACCGTCACCTTTGCAAATCCTTTCAACAGGAGATACAATTATAACTTTCTCTTACACTGGTGCGGAAGTTGAGTCTCAGTTTGAACTCGGATATTGGATACGCGACAGCGTTCGTGTGAAGTTTCATAAAATAGAACCTATTAAAAATTAGCGTATTTGGTAAGTGCTCAAGTAAAATTTTAAAATTTGAAAAAGAAAATTTATGAAAGCAATATCTCACAATGCCCCTAAATTTATATAAACTTTTTTTTACAGAATAATTTGAAAAAGGAGCAAAATGGATCTCTCATCATCAACATCCATCTCCTCCAGCTCTGTCAAAGAGAGCAGTAGTGTGTCCTCCAGGAAAATTTCAAGCAGCTCCATCTCTTCCTCTGCTATATCCTCAAAAATGACCTCAGCCATAAGTGATATCTCTTCTGAAATGGATGACCTTTTAGCATCAGCAACTGGTTCCGCTCGCAGTACCATGTCAAACATTTCCGACAGGGCAGCAGGTGCCCTCCGATCTGTCGACATGGATTTAGAGGATATGCTCTCAGGCACTTCCATCAGTTCAACTGGAAAAAGCTCAAGCACTAGCAGTAGCACTAGTAGCAAACAAGTCTCCAAAATGTCGTCCATATCTCAGTCCAGCATGGAACTTGTAGAAGGAACTGGGATTGACAGTTCGGTCAAGTCAAGCGTGAAGCAGTCCAGTACCAGCTCGGCATCCACGGCCAGTCTAAAATCCGAGCAGAAAATTGTTGACGGACAGCTTGTAAAGGCGGAAACTCTTGCGGAGAAAGCAAGCATTGACAGTAAGAGTGAAAAAGAAAAGGTTGTTCAGGACGGGCAAGTTTTGGTGGACACTGGGTCAAGGTCCGAGACATCTAGTGCTGGCCTGTTGAGAGCCACAAAGGAAATGAGCCAGGCTGAGTTGGATTCATTCTTTCAAGGGAATCCCGCAATCCAAGGAAAGCCAACTGAAGCCTTAAACTATGATAAAGACAAGAATACTTATGAGGTAAAAAAGTAAATCTAAAATAACGTGTGCTTGTTTCAAGAAATCCTTTTAACATATCTTGTCTGGGCAAAGCCCACACACTCTGAAATCAGTTATTGCTGCTTACTAATTTATTTAATATGAACACTTGATATAATTTGTAATACAATCCCATTGATATCATATTGGTCATCATACTATAATAGTCAAGTGAAATCCCTTACCTAATATCTGATATTATTAATAAACATTATTTATCGTAATATTTACTACACGCACAATGGAGGAAGCCGAAATAGATTTTAGTATTAAAATGTTTTTATGTACGTCTTGTTGCTGAAATTAATTTACTTGTGTCATGACTAGCTTTTAGAAAAGATTAATAAATCTCAACGAAGGCAAAGCCAATGTTTTACGCATTTTGTTTATTTTTTCTTTGTGAAAGACATACGGACAAGTGCAATTTACTGCTACTTGACTTGAGGGACTCTACACTTGAAAAATATCTACAAATTATTGATATTGCCTATCCATTAACCTCAGCACAGCATGTAAACATTCACGAAGTTTACACAGGAGTTCTCACATTTCCCCATCATCATGATCATTCACCTTTTAACAGCTTAGCAATATGGCATAAAAACAGCATAATATATCTATATCTACATACTTTAGCAAGTATGTATATAGCATGATGGTAAATGTTTTTTTAACTTTCACAAGTAAACTGTTAGAAGAATGTTCCACACCACCACCATCACTGAGACTCTGGGAGGAATAACATTTTAGTGTAGAAAGCAGCACATTAGTAGCCCAGCAGATTTCCATTTTTAGAAGCCAGTGACATGCTGTCAATTTATACGCTTCTTGTTGCGTGACACAGATGTGCAGGCTTAATTTTTTTTGCTTCCCAAACAGGTTACGTTAGCTGATTTACCAGAGTTCAGTCCTAGGGAGCTAACGGTAAAAATTCTATCTGGGAGGAATAACATTTTAGTGTAGAAAGCAGCACATTAGTAGCCCAGCAGATTTCCATTTTTAGAAGCCAGTGACATACTGTCAATTTATACGCTTCTTGTTGCGTGACACAGATGTGCAGGCTTAATTTTTTTGCTTCCCAAACAGGTTACGTTAGCTGATTTACCAGAGTTCAGTCCTAGGGAGCTAACGGTAAAAATTCTAAATGATGTTATCACGGTTTACGGAACGCATGAGGAGCAATTGGAAGGGGGTGGATTTAAGATGCACCAGTACGTGAGAAAATTTACGGTTCCAAAGGGGCTCGACAATCATGTTGAGTGGAAGCTGAATGCTGACGGTCAATTGGCTATATTGGCTGGAGATACGGTGCAAGGTGGAAAAAGCCAAGTTCATCTTGATTGCACCATTTTTAAACCAAGATCATTCTTTAAGAGTGTTCAGCAAAAGTAAATGTAAATTACCCATGTTAAAATTTATAATTAAAAACTTTTCAAAAATAGTCGACGAAGCAGATTTAAGGAATAGTGAAAAAATAATTTATTTTAGCACGACAGTTGACAATGGTAAAGGTAAAGTATTTTAAGCGAAACACGATAACTTCTTCTTATCATTTGTTATTTGTGTCCATTTCTGGTTGCTGATTCAGTGATAAATAGAAGAAACCTTTGTTTTTTTGTAACGATAATAAAGCTATTATAATACTGTTTTATGCGTTCGCATGTACATACCTAAATATAGACGTAATCGACATGTTTCCGTAATTAAACCGGGTTACATGAAATATTTCTAAAAACTGTTTTCGTAACCGTAAGGCCCAATAAACTACTTTCTTAATTGCTCAAAAATCATTCTTTGTGTATTTTTACCGTGTATTTAATAAAGCTTGTAACAAATACCAAACAAATTTGTTGTGATTCTCAAATTTGCAACCATATTGCCCATTGCTCCGAATAATTTGGTGACCAAAAATGCAAATAAATACCTACATCAAAATCACATCATTTTTCATAGTGTTTTTAAGCGACATCTCATTGCAATTGCAAGCCAATGGTAAATACATCGGGAATGCTTACAAATACAAATTAAAATACATACATGCACAATGCACACATAAATCATTAAAATTAATGATGTCTTACGTATGGCTACACAGGTGCATTGAATAGAATGCGCAAAAATTGTTATACACATACATATGTATACCTGGTAGGCATCTTCACGTATGTACATATGGATGAAGTATTCAGCCTGAGGAGACGTGAACCAAAATAGTTTTTTTAATTGCATCAAAATCACATGTAAAAGAACCTTATTATGCTCATTGAGCTGTATAACCCGTCTGGCTGGATCATCAATGTGTAATTTGTTGTAGATCTAAGCTTCTTTTCCAGAAGCAACTCGGTTGAGAAAATATTATAAGCTTTTGGGGATTTTCTTCTTTGCTACACGTAAACGGTGCAAAATTGCACATTACTTTTTACTTGCAGCTAATTTAAGGTCTGTAACATCACTTTATTAGACATCGTTTTCCAACCGTTTATTTGTTGCTGGTTCATTCTTTCAATCACAAAATACAAGAATGGAGGCTGATGGAAACAATGTGATAATTCGTGCCGCTCGACGAGAAGACTGCGTCTCAATAATGGACTTAAAATTAGAGCTTGCAGCTCATCAAAGTATGGAACATTTGCCTATACTAATATCGGCAAAAGGTATGCAAGTAAATACATACACGACACAGTAGTAGTGAACTGCTATAACTTTATTAATGCCATAGTGCATATGAGGCTAGTCATATCTCTTCTTTCACTCCTTTCCTCATAAAAAGTTTGCTTTTGGTTTGAAACTGGCGTGTTTCAGATCTTGAACGGGATGGATTTGACGTGAATCCCCCGTGTTTTCAATGCATTATCGCTGAAGTTCAACCTCCAAAGGATGGAAGTGATGAAAGTGACAAAGGCAATGTAATGGGTAACGCTGCCGGTGGGAAAGTGGTGGGGTATGCTTTGTACTTTTTTGCGTATGCCGCATGGGAAGGTAAAACACTTCATCTTGAAGATATCTGTGTTTCGAAACGTTTTCGTGGCAGTGGAATTGGGAAGAAGTTGATTAAAGAGCTTGCAAAGGTAAAGTAACATTTTTACGTGCCTCCGCACTCCGCATATCGTTCAGCTACTTTATATCTGCATCACATTCGTTCTCTTTTACTTTAATAGATTGCATTGAAGGAGAAATGCGCTCGAATCCAACTCGAGGTTTTAGACTGGAATCCATCTCGAAAATTTTACGATAGTCTGGGCGGCTGGAATTCAACAGAGGGAGAAGGGTGGCACAACTTTAGATTAAGCAAGGACGCAATGAAGGCACTTGCGGAAAGTTGAAAGCTAACAATACTAAGTTGATTGCAGCATGCATTGTTGTTTATGATAATGTGATTGAAACTGAAAATGATATTTCTTCTCTACTTTCTCATAATTTTTGGTAACAACCTTTATCATAATAAAACTTTTGATGATTTATTAACAATAAACGCAATTTTTTAATATAATTGATGGTACCATCGTTGGTAAGTAGTACATTTTTGATTGTGTCATGTTTAAATAAGGTTAACAACAAGAAATCCATTTTTCTGTAATATCATGCTTAAATATCAGATCATGAATCCAACTGATAATATTTCCGCGCAGTATAAACTGAAAATTTCATTAACTAAATCTAATAAATATAACGAACGATAGTACAGCCGAAATTAGCAGTCTAATAAATGGAATTGAAAGAATGAATATTATTCAGAGGGTCTTCATGTTTTGCGAAAGAGTGAATATATGTAAGTAATTGATAGTATTTAAGTTACATGATTGATTTAGCGCAATCACTTGATTTTCAGTGCTATTTAATATTCATAGGAGTCCACACTATTGTCCTCGAGAACTATTGGTATTGGTTGGTCAAGAGACGGGCAAACCTGGATTTGAGCACAAACCTTCCCTTTGTCTGTTTCTGTAGCCAAAAGGTTCAGCAGGTATTCACCGTAATCCTCAATCAGAGCTTTGCACTGTGAATTAAAAAGGAGGATAAAAACAGTCATTTATAATTGCATATTCATGATCAATATCATATTTACAACCTGAAAACGATTTTTATTATTTTTATTTATTTTTGCAAATTTTTGTCAAACCTGTTGGCGATATGATTTTGGAATTAAGGCACACGTCTTGTTAGCTAGGTTTTCAATGTCGATGTCTGCTTTTTCTTCCTCGGTTAAAGTGCTTAAATAATCAGATATTAATTTACAAAGCTGACAACGATCCATTTTCAAATTTCTGATCGCCTCAACGGCTTTCTTTTGTGGCTGGCATAGACTAAGTTGTTGGCAAATTTGCTGAGGGTCAATTTCTTGGGACAGGTATTGAATGATCTGTTCTCCGTAGGTTTCTACAAAATTTTGACATTTCCCCTTAACAGTTTTCGGTAAATAGGTACAGATGTGCTCTACTTCCATTTTGATTTCCTCCTAAAAAGCCAAAATTGCAAGATTTGGATTGATATGCACAATTCTTTACAGAATCATATTACGATCAAAATACTTATTATGTTTACCTCAGTAGCATTATCTTGGAGCCTTTGTTCGAGGGTAGTAATAACAAATTCGCACATGACGCATGTCCTAGAATCATCAGCTACCTCAGGTTCTGATTGCATTTGCGATACTCTGTCAAGCACTACGGTTTGAGGTAGGTAGCGGTCAAACGGGAGCTGAGACTCAACTATGATTGTGTTTGGAGTCGAAGGTACAGGTTGAAGCAAGCAGAGATGAATTGCAGCACAAACGCCATGAGCAGTACCGTAAATCAAAATCATTTCAGCTACTTGATCTCCGTAATTTTTCATGAAAGATAAACAATCCGTTTCCATCCTTCGTGGCAGGTATGTGCACACTCCCTCCATGGCGGCATCAATGGAAGCCTACAGAATTTATTGAAAATCATTTTAAAAGTATTTCACAGCCTTTTTTTTGGATTTCGTCATTTAATTTCATTTTAACCTTTGTCATGTTCTTTCCAACAAGGTCAATTAACTTTTCAACTGTAAAGCTACACAGAGCACAAGTAGGAAGAATATCCTTGATAGGTTGGCCTACAGCAGTAACTGGTTGGGGCGTGGTTGGTGCTACACACAATCGTAATCTTGGACAAATCTGTACAATAAATAAATAGAAACATGAATGTACCTCAGTTTGTGTTTTTGACAACTATAAAAGCACACAAGTGGGTTTTATTTTATTTTATTATGGAATTACCTCACTAGGGTCCACTTCTTGAGCAAAAAGTGTTACTAATGCATCACCATACTCGTCAACCAACATTTTACATTGATCTGCAAATCCACTGGGAAGATGTTCCGAACAGAAACTGTTCACTTTGTTTCTGATTTCCTCCTCTGTCTTCGCATCATCCAAATAATTCTGAAGCTTATGAAGGGCATATTCACAAAATTCGCATTTCACCTTTTCCTTTTTTAGAGCGTTCCTTTCATCATCTCCTGCAAGGCGCTCACCGGGGAGGAGTTTCATCAAAGGAATTACGTCGTCTTCATCTGAACTGGAATCTGAGTCAGTATTTGTCTTGGAGTCATCATCGATTTTCAAAATGGTCCAGACTGGTCCATCGTCCTTACTCAACTGCAAATGTAATAAATTTATAAATCTCATATACTTTTTTTCAGCCAAGATTTAATTTTGAAAACTACTAAAGCTGTAGTGCATACCTTGACATGACGAAGACCACTTGGACAAACACCAATTGATCGACAAAGATCTGCAGGATTGAGTCCATCCACCAATTCGTCGTATAACTGCTTTCCATACTGCCTGGCCAAATTTAAGCATTCATTCTTGTATTTGCCAGTTTGCTTGCAAAGTCCTTCAATGACTTCTTGGAATTCTTCTTGTGTGTTATTTGCCACCAACCATTGGCGCACAGATTCAGTTAACTGTTTGCAAAAGTCACATTCCAAATCATCATCTTTATTCTTTGGTGGTTGCCAAACTCGAACGTTGGTCAGGGCAGCTTGTTGAACGCCTCCACTCAAAGGTACACGATGTATGGCTGACTCGGAACAAAGTCCAAGTAAGCTACAAAGGTCTTTAGGCTGCATGTTCTTCTGGATGTACTCATAAATGGCATCAAGCTCGTGATTGACGGCTGCTCTACATGATTCAGAATAGGAACCCAAATATCCACAAACATCCAACAGACGAACTCTAAGATCTTTCTTGGCTAGTTTCTTTAGGGCCTCTGTGTATTCTCCGATAACGTATTCACATTTTGGGCACGTATCAAAGTTGTCAGGATTGAGGGGCTTGATTGTTGTGGGTCCATCAATTTCTTTCATTTCGGCCAACATTTCGTCTATTCGGACAGAGTTACACAAGCCAGAAATATGACACACCATTTGTGGGTCCATACGAGAAGTCAATGCGTCAATTAGTTCGGGAATAAAGTCATCAGCAAGCTCATCACATTCTTTTGCCACCAGTTTAATAGGAATTAAATTGCAGGAACCTTCCAAAACTTGACGTAGTTCATCCTATTACCACCACCACACAAAATTGAAACAGTTCGGTAAAGTAATAAGATATGAATGCACACCAACCATTAAAGTCGTTTTAGAAAAATGTATCAGTGGTGTGAAATGTACCTGTGTTTCATTGGAAAGTAATTGGTCCCTGGCTTGTTGCACCATATCCAGACACACTTTGCAGACGCTGTCATTGTCTTCAGGAAGCTTTTCCTTGGGATTTTCCCAAACTTTCTCTATACAGTGTTTCATCGCATGACACTCAGACGCTTGACTGTATAAATATCAAAGAAATTTCATTTGAAAAAACGAAAAATTCAAACCGAATTGGAGGTAGTTTTTTGAAAAAAAGAGGAAAACAAAACTACTGAATTGAGTCAAAGAAACTACTGACAG
>JAHZMZ010002105.1:0-12480 GCA_027743805.1 Lepidocyrtoides sp. E14
AAATTGATTTTGTGCTTCCTGCTCATTTATGCATAATATGCATTTAATCACTGACACTAGCAAATGAGTTGGCATTTAGCAAGCATTAATGAATTCATGCGAATTCAAGAGGTAAATTCCCTTCCTTTCAATTCCAATCATATACTAGTGGGACCCATTTCGTACAGATAAGACATTTTTAAGTGCCCATCAATGAATAAATCTAAAAAAAATCTTCCACATACACGTTGTTGGTAGTAAAAGTGAATAGCAATTTCAATTTCTGTCTTAATTTTTGAGCGTAGCGAGAGTTTATAGAAGTTAAATGTAGGTAATGAAACGAAATGATCATGCCGGTCGATGGCTAGCCAGTTGCATTTTTCTGTGCCAAAGTGCCAATCTAGTACTTATAAACTGCTTTCGTGCAGACCGTACCACATATATTTTTATTAACTATGTGGTGGTACCAACGCTGTTTATAATAGTTAGTGTTGAATCCTGCTGACGAAAAAGATGGCAATGGACACTTAAAATGTGTGTCACTGTCAACTAACAGGAAATTGTTGTTAATGCAATGAGACGAGGTACACAAAAGAGTTAAAATGCAACGTGTCACATGTAAACATACAAATATCCGCATTTAAATGTTTTGAGAATGAATCTCTGAGTTCTCACACTTTAATTTAGATGTTATCCCCAACATCTCATTCATTTAGCTTCTAGAATCGAATTGTTGGAGCGTTAGACAAGTTGTCTCTCAAGGTTTTTTGTTCAGTTTTGCATGGCCCACCCACAACAAATTTACATGAAAGCGAAATATTATCCTCACGCAAGCAAATCTACACATTCAACAAAATCAAATGGGATTGTAATACAAAAACAATTAATCCTTATCAGTAAAAAAGTGGAATGGGGTCACCGTCGTCGTCAGGTCAAGTTTACGGATTCCATTATTCTCTTGCTTCCGCAGCACGCTAATGATTGCATTGCAATTTTTATTTTTTACTGATTTTAAATCTGGT
Organism: Lepidocyrtoides sp. E14; assembly: GCA_027743805.1. Classification (NCBI taxonomy): domain Eukaryota; kingdom Metazoa; phylum Arthropoda; class Collembola; order Entomobryomorpha; family Entomobryidae; genus Lepidocyrtoides; species Lepidocyrtoides sp. E14. Next base: position 1,002 of record JAHZMZ010002105.1, read on the forward strand.
TGTACAGTTCCGCAATGACGCTATACTTTTTAGCATTTTCTAATGTAAATCACTTGGCTTTTATCCATACAAAGTTTTCCGCATATCACAGATCATCGCAGCAAAAATTCAACATTTCCAGATACGAATTTAGGATAAGATCTAAACGAGATTACGATCGCAGAAACAATGAATTGAATTTGTCGTGTATTGCAAAGCAATATTTACATCAGTTTACTTGCGCACATAAAAAGTAAGCTGATTAGTTTTATTACATTTATGCACATATCATACAAAGTTAAGTTTCTATACAAATAGATTCTATGTGGAATGTGGATGCTCGTATGAACAACATAAAAATGAGTGACTAAGCACGTTATACGGACCTAAATTTATTCAGGGATTGCGACTTGTGATTGCGCTGTGTGGTGGTCATGGTGGGGTAGGTAATGTCATGCAGACCATTAATGACCAATTCTCATCATTATTCATCGCATTAAGCCGTTATAAGTTCTTAACTTGACGACTTGCTAACATGTAATCTAAGTAAGTAATAAGTATGTACATATATATATAAACTTTGTTATTAACAACAAAATCTCATCAAGTAAGGAATATTTTGACTACTGGCAGGCATGGCATGTGTTTCTGTTTGTTGATTTGGCGTAACGCGGAGCTCTTTCAATCTCAAGTTAGAGCGCAAGCCTCTTTGGCCATCTTGTGTCGCCCTTTTAATTAATGTTGAAACAAGGAACCATGATTTTGTCTTAAATGCTTTTTATCATTGCTCCTTTCCTTCTTGCTTTGACAATGAATTCAACAAAGAAACAGTAATGTCATGCACAGTCATTGTATGTGTGTATCTTGCAAAATAAAAATGTATCACATTGTTAGTTTTGATTTACCTTCGCTTATACAAATGGAAAGGTATATAGAGAGCATTGTTAATTGCAAATACATTAATTGTAAGTAATTTTATTGCAGCTGAGGTGAAATTTATAAATGAACATAGTATGTAAGGTTTTTAGTTGCATTGGTGCATTGTCTGTTGCACAAGGGGACAAGCGTATTTGGCGTTTGAAGTTTGAAACATTCACGTGTCAAATGAAATTTTCAAGGAAATTACCATCATCATTAAACCATCTATTGTTGCGACTGCTATGAAAAAACACTTTAAAGACATGTTTTGCCAACTCAAAATTATGTGTTTTTCAAAGGTGTACACATTATATGCTCACCAAACCATGTAAATGAAACAGATTCGGACAGTATACATAAAGCTATATTATGTTGCATTATTAAACAAAGGTTTTTGAACCTTCATCTCAGTTTTTATCAAACCCGACATCTAATGTGCATGTATGATGTGCTTATCATCAAATAGTTGCAAACAAAAATGTACATTTTATGTAGCACTAAAATAAAAGGTAAATTGCATACATCATTTGGCAATCATGCTATCTTAAACTACTTGGGCATGTGTGTTTTTATTATTTTTATTATTTGATCAGATGAATTGATTAATGAATGAGTTTGCATTATTAATTAGTAATTTTGAAGGTTATTAAAAGAAACACAAAAAACATTCAAAAGCTCTACGTCGACTTTAGGCTCTAATGACATGATAATCTATGTAAAAACCACTCAATAAAGGAATAAGTGTACCAGCAAACTCGTGTACTTAACTTTTCCAACACGTTATGAACGATATGGTTAACTATAAGAATCATATTATTATTTCGCACGATTTCCTCTAATTTGTAGCAAACAGCAAAAAACAGTCAAACTCCAATTAGTATCCGTTACTATTACGCAAAGTTACAGCTAAGTAGTTAAAGTAAAGTGACCACTCAATAAGCAGTCGACCTTCAATGAACACTCATTTTTGTATTTTTTATGCATACCTACCATGTACATTTAGAGTTGGCAGTGGTCAGGCTGGTTGAAATTTTGACAGTTGCATAATAATCATAATAACAATGGTACCAAATAATAAAGGGTCTTCATGCCGCTGCCGCTAACCCATACCGTTGATTTTGTCGTTTTAGAGTAAACATTATGCTGGTGTGTATTTTTATTCTGATAATATCATGGTACAATTTTTCCTTCCTTCCTACTCCTACTACTATAACTTTTGTTGCTTGCTACTGTTAAATTGGTTAAACTTGACCTGCTTCTCCAATTGATCAAAGTTTTCATACTATGGTAAAGTTACCCTAATATACGACAGTGGATTTATAATTGGATTGATATTCATTAAATGAAATGCTGTCAACAAGGTAGGTACTACATGAATTTGATGTCTATTATGCTGCTGGTTGGTTTTTGTAAAATAAGATACTATGACTTTTCTTTGCACGATGATTAGTAATTGCGGATATCCTGGTGTGTGAAGTATAAAAAATGTGCAATTGACTTTACAAGAATCTTCTCTTGTCATCCATCATCCATGTCAGTGTGAAGTGGATGAGATGCGTTTGTACTTTCTGGACAAGTACGTAACGGACTTTATGTGCATTAATTTCCTGCCACCAATGATGAATTTCTACATTGAAATTCTCAATACACAATAAAACTTTCCGCTTCAGTAATAATGTCATGAATAAGCTCTAAATAAGTTTATCCTTCTAAAACAAAACAATTTTTGCATGAAAAAGTTTGTAGCATACATAAGAATTTATTTAATTTTATTCAACTCAATTTCACTAGACGAAAATTCGAATTCATTGTATATAATTTGTTGCCTCCTTTTTAGATAAACAAAAAAAATAAATCTCCTTAAATGGTCATTCAAAAAGACCCGTTTTAAATCGTTTCTACAAAAGCATATAAGAAGGAACTTTTTAAAACAGAAAATAGAAAAATAAAATGAATTCTTCATATCATGAGAAATCGTATTTCTTAATTTACTACATACTCTACAAGTCTGAGATACTAGCCTTGCCCTTGTTGTGGAAGCGTCCAGAAAAAGCAAATCTACCTATACGGAACGAGAATATCCCGGAGGATCATGCATGGCAATACTTACACCTATGTATATCGGTTAGCTGATTCTCACGTCACACGTACTTAATATGAAAGTAGTTCATAATTATTTTTTTAAACACGCAGTTTTACCAATAGCTCACAATTATCCTCATATATGCATATGGTTGGCACTAAATTGTGTGGTGGTTTTTAACTAGCAAGGAAGATTTTTTTCCTTGTTATGCAACAGGTAAATATTTCTGGAGGAAATTTATCAATACATTATTTTGCACACTAATAAACAACATTATGCAATTTCTTCACCCTCCTACCTTACCTAAAACAGAGGCAATGCTGAATAATATCGGAAACTGAATAGAACTTACTATAGGTTATGTGAACAACTCAGCTTAACTATCAATAAAAATAACTGTGTCCTTTGAGAATATGTTCACTCATTATAATAAAAAGGGGACGATTACTACAGATGTGAGAAATGCGAAGAGATTATCAAAAGAATATTGCTGCCAAGTCTTCTATTGGTATTTATTGGATTATTAATTCCCTGCTACTGGCCTAATTTAGGTTCATTATTCTTGTAAACCAGAAGTTGAGACCATCACATGAAATACATATTCACTTTCACTTCATTGTGTACTACGCATTTAGTGCTACATGTGTCAAGTAACGTTCTGTGTATTAATATAAAGGGGTTCTTGCGGATTGATGAAGTCACTGTGATTTACCAATCTTTTTTTCTTGTCAATCAATCAAAAATATTTTCTTCTATGCTATTTTTTACCTCTAGTTAATTGTAATTACAGTTTAAAAATTAATTTTGTGTTTTCATACGATTCATACGTATAGACTCATATGATAATGTACAAGATGAGTTCGTTGGCACTAGATTTATATGGTTTTATTCATGTCCATATTTTATATTATTTAAATTTTGCAGTATTTACTCATCATAATCATTATCAATTAGCAGTATTGTATAGCTGTAAACTTAGCTTACCTGAGCGATTTGTTGGTCGACAACCCAGTCAAGAGCCATCCATTTGAAAAATGCAGTAATACAGAGGAGGATAAAACTAGACACAACGATTGCGCAAGGCAGTTTGCGACAAATGGAGGAACAACTGCAGCATCCCTTTCTCTCGCCTAGAGCAAGATGATGATGATGGTGGTGATGATGGTGATCATAATCTTTCAAGTTATCCATTGTTCCTAAAAAGCTGATGTCCAATACCTTTTTCCGACAAAACCTATTTTGATTGTTTATGAGTCACAGAAAACTGATTTCTTTGTGACTGTGTTAACTTGCGTTGAAAATCGATTATTTTATCCATCAAACACTACCCATATGCACATGCTGCTTACTTGAAAACTCAAGCACAGTTACTTATTTACAAGCACAAACTTTTGTTAGAATACATTTTTCGTGTGTCGACTTGCTTTTATAAGGAAGAATATTTACACACTGACTCTTACTTTTCATAAATATGAATTGCACCGTCACTTCACAATTTGGTTTCCAAATTGATGTTTAGAGTTGCTGTTCTCTTTGCGACTATTCATACCTGGTGTCAGAATGTACTAAACTTTGAAAACCACCCTTCTTACAGAACAGTTTAACAAAAACTACTGGAGATCATTCTGATTAAATATCCGTTCCATGAAAAAAGATGTCACTGATTACGACCTCTGCACTATTTTAGCTTATGCATTAAGGAAGATCATTAGTAGGGCAACTAGACTCTATCTCCGTGAGAATATTTTTATTATTGTCTCATCATCACCCTACCACTACTATCAACATGAGTGATCATAAAACGACTGATCATTTACAACGAAATCCTGTACACTAACAAACACCCAGAAGTGGTTTTCATACAGCTTTACCTAGACAGACATTCACTTGCATTTCCAGAAAATGAAAGCGTATGCCTAAGACCAGTAAACCAGAATCATAGTCCCATTATATTATTATTACCTGTTTAAAACAACTGCATACCAGAGTGATGCGAATTGCGAACATGAGGATGATGATTCCTTTGATATGAGGAATAGTCACAATTTGCCACGATGTGAATATAGAAGATAGAACCACTTTACAACTTCCCTGTCTTCACTTGGTTTTCCACACAGTCCTACAACATGGAGGTAGCACCAGTTGCAGGTATTCCTGAATCTGATACCATGCAATTTGTGCTCTTTCGCATACTCCTGTTTTTTCACCACTTCTCTGTTATCTAACGCAACTCTCCTGTTTAGCTGTTTACTTTGTTCGTTTTACGATCGCATGCAACGCGTAAGTAAGTAAGTAGGTCCTTCTGGATTGTTTCAGCAACAACTCCGCTGAGCAGATGCAGCAACAAAGACGCAATTGCGACAATGCAGTGGTCTCCTTCTCGTGTAGTGATGATGATTCCTGTGCCATCCATGGCATGCAGTATCACTCAGTCAGTATAGGATCATAATTATTATAATGGCAAGAACAGGGAAGAGGCACTATTAAGTATAGGAGCATACAAGGAGCCTGCGTCAAGTATCATCATTACTTCAATTCACTGTTTTCGTCGCCACGTTTTAGTCGATTTTTTATCAATACGGCCGATGATGCTAAGTAAATATCTGAGTACCTAATGCCAGTTAGTGACACGGTGAACCAAATCCCATCATCACCAAATGTTAATCCTTGCTGTACTAAGCTGCATAACATTAATACAAGTAAAGAGGTGAAGATGATGAGATGATCACCAAATTACACAATATTTCAGTAGTCACTAACTGTGCATTATTTTGTTAAAGTGTTAATATGATCTTTTCATGCTTACAATGCATAATATCTGTATTATTGACTTGTTGATGCAACCGTGTACACAGCACTGAAAATCCAAACCCCACCAGCCACCAACGTTGAATCTTTATTTTTTATGATGTATCTTCAGTTCTGTCGTTATTACTGCATAGCACCCTCTGATGGTGATGGTATCAGTGGTGGATGATGATGATGATATGATGACATGGCTTATACCTGCAAATTGTTGCGACTTCTTACATGGATTTGCATCTAATTTCGTTGACGCCACGCCGCAATCCTTAAGTGTGTATCAAAGAAAAAAAAGATGCAATTTTGATTATCTTTCAGATGGTAACGTTATCATCAGATATTAATCTTTGGGAATAATTGTTAAATGTCTATTATAGCACATAATTGGTAATGAATTTTAGCTTTTTAGTCACAATGGGCGATGCAACTAACTTGCATCAATTGGCAACTACTGTGTATGTGGCAGTTTATGGCAAAAAATATATTATTTAACAAGTTTGCATAAAATGCTGGCAAAGGGTACATAAAGATGTGTAGCATTGTCATGCATGTATATGTGCTCAGTAAACCAGCTAAAAATAACGTTTTTTCAAAGCAAATTTCATATAGTAATGAGCTAACTAATATCTAGTTTACTTGCCAAAAAGTGGCAGTGAAGCTTGCTAAATATTGAAATGAGGCAATGCCTTGCTCACTAGCTTAGAATAGATGATTGTGAAGATAATTATGGCAGCTATACTTAGAAGAAATCATTATATAACATTCAGTTGGTGCTGCTTACGTTTTTTACATAAGCGCCAGCTAGCATTACGCGTATCTTGAGAATTTCATTCGATGATTCCATGCATATCACTTATTGATGAACTGCATTGGGCATCATCATAATAATAATTAGATACATATAAATACTCACACAGTAAAGCCAAACATAAAGTAGTAACGCTTTTGACTTATTTCAGTTTATTAATGCGAACATTGAATGCATTAACAAGCCGGACTGCACTAGCAAGAGCTACAAGTCATTGGATTTGGATCTTTACCTATAATTGTTCGTGGTGATTGCGTTATTTGATCTTGCTACAAGACCTCTAAAACACTTTTGTTGACTAATTCTAGTCACAACCCACTTTACACGTTAAATACCTGTCTAAAAGTCAAGTATCAAGTGTGCTATGAAAAATTGGCCAATTTGTAATGCTCTTTTCTATTAATACAATTATGTGTAATGGAATGCAAAATAAAAATAATCCTATGCATGACGCTAATGCACAAAGCCATTGAGATGTAATTAAACTTGATGGTACGAATTATAAAGGCATATTATAGGGAGGATGTATTTATGCAGTTACTTAAAGTTCACTGGATTACATTCCACATTCATTGCATGATATTATTATTCTGTCCGTTCAAACTATTAATGTGACCTCTCAGCAATAAAGAAAATGTTATGTAACTTTACAGCTACCAATAATACTGCTCTGCTGTTTATTATTAACCATTCTAGAAACAATAATACCTAATAATAGTAATATGTCAGATATTTGCAGCAATTAGCATTTCGTATTTTCAGGTTATTCCTCTTCTGACATTGGCACAAGGTTTTGGATTATTAGATTATTGTGTAACTGTAACTGGTCAAGAAGTAAATACGTACACAGAAAAAACCTTAGCTTAAGTCACGGTGAAGTATCGTATCAGTAATCACCTAAATACAGCCACTTCTCTCCATTTCCATCCTTTGCTTGGTCTGAATTAATTGATATGGTATGGATTATGGATACATAAAAAATAGGGATAGTCACTCGAGCACTTAACCACACACCATATATCACCAAACCACCACAGAAAATGCTCAATTTTACGTGAAGACAAATCGTAAATTCGTAAAGTAAACCTGATTTCAGTCGGAGCTCTTTATGTCCATGCTTGTATTTTTCATGCTCGTAACGTCAAAGTAATTTACTACTGCATCATGTATGCCGCTTGAATACCGTTGAAAGGTAAGTAAATTATTTTTAATTATACCTGTTGTGTGTTACTGGGCACTGGGAGTTATACATAATATTTACTTTTATGACAAGTCACCACTGACCGACTGTGTGATTGCACAAATGCGCTAAATTTGCGGGTCACAGTCATCTCACCACGTTGAACATTTAATTAAATGACTGACTGACTATTTAGTTAAGACTTGCATGGTAATAAATTTCCCGATGGCTTAGTTTCTGCTAGCTTTACTGAATTTTTTTACAATAAAGACTTCACAAAAACTTTACGTTTTGATGGGTCCTCGTATTACTGAATATAAACTGCAAAACACTTTTAGTTGATAAGAACTATTCTTGAGGAGGGGGGAAGCCTGCAAAAGCTATATACACGTATGAAATGATGGCAAGTCAAGTGAGATCTGAATTGACCAGACAGATTAAAAAATAGTCTATGTACTTGTACTACAGTTATTATTACAGAAGGCGGACATTTCTGTACAAAATTTTGGATTCAGATAACAATTAAGGATAAGGCTCTGACCTGAAAATGAAAACATTTTATTATGCTCACTGTATAAAATAGGTATTATCTATATATTTAGACTGAAGTGAGAAATATGAAAAAAAGTGAGCCAGTATAATATTTTATGCAGTTTTTTACGCATACTGTATTTACAGGATGAAATGAAGTAACGGCTTCAGTAAATATTAAAATAAAATGCTTATCCATGCTAACTAACTACCATATACTTACTGCAGTTTTCTAAGATTGGTCTTGTAGAACTGTTAAAAAGGCAAGTTTGAAACAGTGGGACCCTAAAGAGGATGTGAATGCACAGTGCACACTAAAGTTGCGTTTGGTACAGTTGAGTGAGTAAGGCATGCATATAATTTTGCTAACTGAAATGTTATTATTACGAGTGTATCCTTAAAATACTTTTTTGAACTCTGATTATGATTAGGCATTTAAGATCATGGCAAAATAAAATCTCACCACTTTTGCTTTCGTACGTTTACTACTGTTGCTCTATGTGAGATGTAATAATAATAATACTTAATAGAATAATAGGTATCAAGATAGTGTTGCTTGGCCAGTATTTAAAGATAAAACCGTTGAATTAACATTAAAAGGGGATTTTATCTTTGAGAAATATTTTATGTAATGAATGATAGTGTGGGTATGATCACTGCAACAAAAACATTAGATAAAAAAATATACAGGCACAATATTTTTTACATAACGATAAATATGATCTAAAAATGCTGCAATCGCTGTTCAAAATCAAGTTGTGACAAATTCTTGTAAAAATGTATTTTCCTTACTAAAATAAGGGGCTTTAGCTCTTAAAAGACCATTTATTTAGAATTGCTAGTTTTCTTTTTGCTGATGACGTTATGAATGAGTATACCTGCGTAAAATGGAGCATTGTTATTTTATGAGGTACAATCTGTTCTAATGTATGGTCTTATTAACGTAATAATAATCTTCTTGATCCTATTAGTAGAACTTGTGAAAAAACGGCTTAACTCTCAGCTTTAAATTTACAAATTCTCATGCAAATTGTAAGTTAAGCAGAAATTAAGTCTCGTCAAGTTGATTATAATAAAGCGGTATGTTCTCTGATTCAGTGGTAAGTGGTATGATACTATCATATATTCCCATTTCTTTGTTTATCTATTTTTTATTTAGAACTTGGAAATGCTATCACATCACATACTCGTTTTTAGAACGTCCTGATATCGCTTGGAATTACAAACTTTTGCTTTTTTGAGTGTAATTGTATTTGCGACAAAAATTGATAATAAAATGAAGATAAGTATGTACATTAAATGTGAAAAGGATAATAAATGAGAGCCTTTCTGCTGTCAAACTGGCGTTTAACTTTTAAGATTGTTTGAGAATGGAGTAAATCAAATTGATGATGACGTTACATGACTGTGTGAAAACTTTTTAAGCTGTAAATTGAAAACTGTCGTTAGTTGATAAAACCATTCCACTCATACCAAATTCAAGCATATGGTTGTTGCATATCATAAAGTACATGAAATCGAAATCATACTACTTGCTTGTCATTTTCATTGGGTATGTATTTCGATTCAGTATTAACAAACTACTTCTGTAATGTTTACTTTGAAAGTCATTTAACTGATGCGTGAAAAATACTAATATGTAAGTTGTTTCTGCCTTGCCACTGTAAAAAGTGCTAATTTTGGTAGAGAAACATGGCATTGATAAGTTGTCGTTGTGCTATGCACTTTTACGATGGAATACTTAACTTTGTATGTACGCACATGACTAGACTTTAAAACATTTTGTTCATGCATGCGTTGTAATCTTGATGCCGTAAATTGACCGTTTGTAAAGGCCACAAAAATTAACAACTTCACAAATATTGATATTGATACGCTTCATATCTCTTCTTGTCGGACAAAAATAAAACCTAGGTTTACTGCTAACTGATGGATATTATGATTGATGGACGCGGATCACGCATCGTTTTCGTTAGCCAGGCGTAGGCGTTGTAAACATCTATTTAAACTAAGTTAACTGTTTGCCTATATTGACTGATTTTGGGTCAATCATGAATTACTGGGAAGAAGCTCTGTCATCGAAAATTCCAAAATTAAATTGTAGGGTAATTTCCTCAATAAATGGGCACGTAGCTTATTGAAGAAGGAAAAAAGCATTTCAAGAGGTGCATCTTGGATTTAGATACAAAATCAAACGAATGTTAAAAATACGTGAATTTAGTTCCAATAAAATTATCAGCAATTCATTCCCATTATTCTCATGCCGAGGAAAGGTGGAATTATGGATCATTAAAGGTTTTGTGTCTGCTCATTCAACAGAGGCTGCTCTGTTCTACTCTGATAGCTTAAATATTATTATTATGCTTCTACTACGATTTCTTCATCACCTTGTTGTTATCATTGCCATTCAACTGAAACGTACTCACGCGTTCGCAAAGATGTCTTGTCTAACGCTGCGCAACCAAGTCCCACTAATAATACACAGGAATGCTACAGTAAGTACAAAAAGCATGAGATACGAAAAAAAAAACAGTAAAATACTTAAGATCATTTTAAACCCACCTAATTCATGTATGTAGTCTGGTACAAAATAATAATAATGAAAGTTATGTATTCACAATCAGAAGTGATTATTATTTACATGGAAGATCATAGGATGTACGCTCACTGTGGTGTCGTTAATGAACACATGCGAAAAAAAATTAAAATGAAAATATTCGCCCTTCAATATAAAATTAGCAATAATTTTTAACTAATGTAACGTAATAATTGTTTTGTTAGTCTTCTTGGATCTAATCTTCTTTCCAGGCATTAGTGTTTTATAGTGTTACTGTTCTTTTTCTGAATACATGACCTCGGAAAGAAATATGGCAAGATTTCTGACTGTTCTGATTCAGGGCCGCAGGGATACTATGTACGCATAGTCTGGTTTACCAGTTTACCAGACTCTTGTAGCTCTGCTTTACCTTAACCATGAAGTACAATAGGTGTAGCTGTGTGCGAGTGTGAATTAAGGGGACTGGGAAAAATTCAAGGAAGTGATAGGTCAGGTAGTCATATAGTGTGCTAAATAGTGCTTGGCTAGCTGGCTTACCTTCATAAATGACAATACAAATTATATCATGCAATTGCAAGTTATGTTGAGAAACATCTTGAACTACAATTCTATTCAAAGGCA
>JAHZMZ010002106.1:0-10020 GCA_027743805.1 Lepidocyrtoides sp. E14
AAATGAAAAGTGAAGCAAATTGTTTGATATTGAAGTAGAACAGCGAGAAGGAAAGAGAACTTGCCACTTATTATTACTCTTTGCAATGGCACCGTAGACGCAACTACAAAGATTGAATTTAAAGTAAAGTTTACAATGACTATTTTAGAGAAAAGGCAAGATGAACATAAGGCGATGTAGGAAATGTTATATAAGCGGTTTAATATTTAGTCCAGACAGCAGGCTTTATTTCAATCTTCTTAGAAGAAGCTTTTTACTCTTCCATTAGACTACATTATTGCATGTCACTACCTGCATCCGCCTGTAACATTTTCAGTTCAGAGTAAAAGTTTTCTAAAATCTGAAAGCCTTTTTGTCCCTCGCCACTACCTGTCAAAAGTCAATCGATTACATGAGACATTACAATTTATAGTAATTAAGCCAGGTAAAACTCTTTAGTTTTCCCAACTCGTAAACTTTTTGGCTTTTAGCGCTTTAATTTATCATTGAAATTAATAGTAAAAGAAGTAATTATACATGCATAATAATAACAATGCTAGAAGGGACAACGGGAGAGAGATCATTTATCAAGTTAAAGAAAAGAAAGAGAGACATGTCATCTGCCTCATCCTTTCACGTAAAAATTGAAAATTGTCCAATCTTTCAAACATCTTTTTCCTACTTCCCTTCTCTCTATTCTTCATTTCAAAACTACTTTCCTCATCACCATCTCTTCTTCCCTTGCAACTTTTTCTTCATTTTATTTACCCACCTACCATTCTTCTTTCTTATTTTTTATCATTAGTCTTATTTCTAGAAAAATACAAAAGCTTATAAATGCCGGAAATGAAACAAGTTTTAAAATTCTAATAATTATTATCATCATCAACATGCCCATCTTTACTGCTGCTGTTTCTCATACAAAAAAAAATACACAACGAGTGCACCGCACAAACTACAAAAAACTAGACCATTAATTCTTGTCGTATTTTTTTGTGTCGGAAACCTGACAAGTTTTTAGTGGGTTTTTTTCTTCCCCTTCTTCCAACAGCTCCAACACCGCAGAAACAACTACATACTCTTTTCCATCTCATCGTCATGTTGCACTTTCACTTGTTTAACTTTTCTTCTCTGATGAAAGCCCCACCAAAATTTATTCTTCCGTGCACTTTAATGCTTATAGTAGTAATAATCTGCGGTTGTGTAGTGTATTCAGTCTCCTATTCTCTTTTTCCATCTCTCTCTACGCACACATTATTTACATTTTACTTCAAGTACGCTGCCAACTTTTCACAACTTTTAACTCTTCTTTTACTTTGTCCTCTCTAGTTCCCACCAACCAACATCTCCCAAAACTGACATTTCATTATTAGACTACAAGCAAACTTTACAAAATGGTCAAAACTCATCATTATCATTACTGCTGCTATCGGCGTCTGCATCAGAGCATCTCAATTTCTTTTCTTTTTCCCTATTTTATCTTGTTTGCCGATCGTCTTTTAGGGTGTCTATAATAACTTGCAGTTAAAAACAGAATATAGCAACAGTAGCATCAACTTTCTGACACTTTATTCCTACATTGCATCACATGATTATGGCAAACTAACCAAATAGCCTTTGTGTCTTTTTTTTCGTAGCTTCAAAAGTGATAGCGTGGCCAATAAAAGAAGCTGTAGAAAAGGCATATCTATACTACAATCCCCTTAAAAAAAAGAGTTGAGATGCGATAGCGGTGGTTGGTCGCCGTCGTCTTCACAAAACGACTATCATTATTACTACTACTATTACTATAGCAACAGCAACTTTTACGACTGTATAGATGAGTTTGTTTGGTGTTGGTGGTATGGGGTGATATCGATATCATCATCAGATATTGAGCTGAAATTGACAGAAGATGTTCCCCAGTCAAAAAAAAATACTGACTGAAGAAACTAACACGACTAATACCACCTCCGCCACTGAACAACATCATTTTGTTTGCTAAAGTCAGATAGGGCTTTCTTCTTCCTTCAAGTAAAAAAAAAGTTTTTTTGGATGGGAATAACATGAGAATAAAGAATCCATCCAAAAAAATATCAGGCAGACTTACACATTGTATTTTTGGACTAGTAGTGGTGGTAGTAGTAGTAACGACAACAAAAGTGCAGAAAGTATGGATGGATGGATGGTTGAATGAGGAAAAAAAAGGAAAAAAAAGAAAGAGACAAGTGGAGCATGCACAGCTGCTGGGAAAGGAAAAAGGAAAGTCAGAAAATCTGGTGGCAAAGTTCCATGCTCATGTCTTTCCCAGAATTTTTTTACACGTACGAATATCTGAAAAAGTATATATGGCTAGGACAAACTTCAGCAGTCAGTCAGTCTATCTATAAGATTTAGTCTGTATATTACAGTCACCAAGAAGAACGATGATGATTATGAAGTTGACGCTGAGAATGTAAAAAAAAGAGAGAAAAAAAAGTTTCAACGTCAGCTGCCATAAAAATGACAAGAAAAGATTTCGCTATCAGCCCAAAAAACTTGTCCATCAAGCGACGACGACGACGAAGAAGAAGCAAATCCATCGGGTTGGTAGATACATACCAAAGTCGGTGTAGTGTCTACCTTTTTAAGTAGGGAACCTTCTAGGTGAAATAAAATATTTCCTTTATTCCATGTACGTACCGTTAGACAATGAGTGTAGTGTATTGTATTTTAATACACCTTAAAAAGTGAATAGATGGATGGACAACCGAACAATATCATGAAAATGAAAATTTATCAATTTTATGCTATTCTTATCTATCTCACCTCTAAAAGCTTGATATTATGTTTCCTTGGTTAGGTATATAAATACAACCCCATAAAATTCTAGATTGAAGGATGGTGTCGGAATATTTTTGTAAATATTTTCAGCTGAGAAAAAATTCAAAGACCTTTTCGGGCGGGGGAGGAATACCTACATTTTATGACGATGATTGCTCTCGGTGAGTCAGCTTCTCAAAACTTTTTATCAAGCATTGGGAAAAATGTTTTACTGATAAGCAAAAAAAAAGAACGAACATGCTTCAGTTGTGTGGTTTTTTCAAACTAAAAAAGAATATTGTTTTGTGTTTTTAAGAAACATGTTGGCTGTTGGAGTGCAGCCGATGTGACGGAATTTGTTTTCTTGGAATTGCGTCGCAGTTCATGTTTCGTGATATTTGGCAATAAATTTAGTTTTTCACATGGTTCGTCAAAGCTTCTAATAAATCTAAAGTGGAAAAATAATGGTTCCAAGTAAAAAAATAAATATTTCAGTTTTCTAAACAAAAATGAGATTGATGAAAGCAGAGCGTGTAGGATTTTTACTACAGCAAAAAATAGATATAATCAAATCATTTTGAGCTCGCAAAAATTGAGTGAGTGAGTTTCTCTAAAAGAAAAAAAGGGAGATGATGACAGAAAGCGTCATAATAAATCCGAGAAAAATCTCTTGTTTGACTGCCGCCGTTATATAGTTGGTAGTATAGTGGTGACAGGACCAAGAATTCATTTATTTTTTGCTTCTTTCTATTCACAGCATTGACAGCTTTCGACATGGAATTCAGTGAAAGATGCTACATATTACTATAATACTACATGTATGCGCAGCAGAGCTACATTTCCAGCAAAATAAGCTATTCTAGCATTGATTGGCGACGACGAATGTTGTAGCAGTAATTTGAATATGAATAAATGGTAATGGGAGTAAATGGCTTCCTGGTAGAGCCATCAATCATCTGCATATAGTCTCCTCCTATTTCCTTTATATTCTGTCATACCCTTCTTCTCTCTATTCTACCTTCCAAATCCAGAGAAAAAACAATGAAATTTAAAATCGAAAGGGGAAAAAATTGGCAAGTTATAAGCTTTGTAGTTTAACATTGAATATTTACTTACACTCAATTTCAACAAAAAAAGATTAACTTTCTCTGTCTGTCAAAATCAAGGATAGGTATCCTTATTTTTTGGCACGAACAAGCAAAAGAAACAAAGAAAACTGTAGACATTCAAGGAAGAAATGATGATACATTTAATTCTAATACTGTCACTTGTCAGCAGTGTCAGCATTTGGTTTGATGGAAAAAAACTTTACTCTCACAAAATACTTTTTTTCCCAAAAGAAACAAACAAAATATTCCAATGGAAACACGCTTAAAAATATTTACATTCCATTCCATCGTATTAGCATTGCTAATTGGAAGAACTAGCATTGTGCATTTACAACTACTACTACTACTTAAAATTAAAAGTAGCACTTTCGTCGAGAAAAAAAAGCTTGTGCATAGTAGCACAGTGACTAGGATGACAAGAATGCTCCACTAACTTTCATTCACCACCACTCACCACAATTTTTCCCTCTTCAACCTGTCTCAACAACTTTCCTTCACTTTCCATTTTCTTCTTTTTTACTTTTTTCTCCGCAGGTAATAAAACGAATAAAATTCTTACTGCTTTCACTTCATTTTCCACACAGCACAGCCACCTGTCCCAAGAAAACACTGTTTACTGCCTGCTATAAAAATGTTAAAATCCCTCCAGTCTTGTAAACACTAACACTACTGCTTCTAAAACTACAAATACATATTTTCTATTTTTTTATCTGCTAAAATATTCAATCATATGCAAACTACATTTCTGCCGTATAATAAGGACAAAACAGAACTTGAAAAATGTTATGTTACTACTCTATGCATAATATGCACTTACATTTCATTGCCGTGACAGTAAATGTAACGAAGTGAATGTCTGCAAAATTTAAACTTTTGTAAAAGCCTTTCTATCCTCCGATCATCCTCATTCTACAAAAAAAAAATATCTAAGTAATATAATGTCTCTATACCTACTTTCATTTCATTCCATTTTTTGGTACGTGAGTGGAACCATAAACCTGCTCATTTTTTGCACTGTAATATTTCTTCATATTATTAATGCTGTGCATTTTTCCCCAGTAAAGATATTATGGAAAGTGTAAGTGTGTGAAGGCCTCTTTTTGTTTTCCTTTCAGTCTAACAATATTTTTTTGCATGATGATAGAGATGAAGAAGAAACTACGCCCTTGGGTGAATTCGTAAATTTAGGACACCTCATCCTCCTGTCTCCTAATAATACTCTATCTTTTTATAATACTTTTGGGCTAGGTTTAGCCTATCATTGGCCGTAAAAAATAGAAAGCAGGCAAAACAACAAATAGAGTTTAACAGGAGCAAGTGGAGGAAACAAGAAAAAAAGTTTGGGTTTTTTTACAGAGAAAAGACGTCATGGTCTACATTTCTTTTTTTTGCAAAAAAACTTTGTTCTTCTTTTTAGGGATTTCAATATAAGGAAACAGCAGTAAAAAAACGACTGTGACTAAACCATGAGGGCTACCTACTTACATATTTCTGCACCTAAAAGTAGCTTAAAAGGTTTGCTATGAAAGGAAACTGAATTACCTATATGTGTGCACTTTCATTCTCTTTTGGTGTCCACATTATTATTATATTATTATTATCATCACAGATGCTAGCAATTTTCCTCAATAATTAGAAAGGTAGAGAAGGAGTGTGTGTATGTGTGTGTGGTCGTTCATCTTGCTAGAAATGGGACATCTCGCCGTATAAATCAATTCACGGTGACACAAAATGCTACCACACAAGCTTCTTTCTTCTAGTGTACCCTTTAAATTGAGCTTGTGGTGGTAGTAGTAGTAGTAGTAATAGTAATAGTAGCAGTAGTGGTGATGGTGAAAGGGAGCGGGATGCGATTCAAAATTAAATGAGCCGTGGTTTATCATGGCTTACCTTTGCTTGTAGCATGTACTCTAGCAGAACAACAGCATCACACACACACAAGCAGCAGGAGCAATAAAGGAAATTGTGAGGAGATGCTGTTTAAATGAGTTGTTGTTTTTGTGTTGCTGCTGCTGCTGCTCTTTGTACCTAACTAAAATATGTACCTGCCTACGTACGTACCTACCTATTAGAGTAACAAACAACTTTCTCCTGTGCACGTGCATCGCCAGCAAGCAGAAATAAAACCGCAGCTTTTGCAGCAGTAGTAGTAGCGAAAGCTTTGAGTTGAGTCATAACTTTATTAGCAGCATAGAATCAGCAGCTATTGTTCTTTCTCATTAGGAAGTAGCAAGTTAATTAGGAAAAGGAATCTATTTCCTGGCAACCTTATAATATTACACGCTCTCCATAATATTTTTATATATAGAAAATGATGATGATCCTTATAATGATAATAGTAATTAGTTATTTGTGTTTCATGAGCTGAAGAAAAGACTAGACGAGACCACATGAAAGGAAACACCATCACAAAGACAATTATTGTTATTGCTATTGAAGCGCTGCTAATAATATAAAGCTATTAAAGTTTACTACCACAAGAAGAAAAAGTTAAGCATTACATATTTGCGATCGAAGACAAGAAGAGAAAGAAAAAAAAGGTTTGTGTACCTTTGTCCAAGTTGACTTTTGGTAAAATGTCATCCTGCCATCCGCACAGAACAAGATTTCCCCAGAGGAGAAAGCAGCAGCACATGATCAACGACCATGATGATGATGATGATGATGAGGATGATGACGAGCTGCTCATTTTCCAACTGACTAGATTACTCATTATCATCATTAATTTTGGATTATTACTGCACCTCCTTCACTTTTATTTTATTTTAGAAAATATGAGACGAAAAGGCTATTACGAAGAAAAAACGACGCGTTTTTAAGAAGATATTATTATTATTATTAGCATTTATTGAAACTTTTGGTAACAATAAGCTGCCCAAGTATCGTGTCATTTCTTTGTCAATGAGATCATAGTAAAATCGTCGTTAAGTAAAACAGGAAAAGAAATTATTAGCCACTACTTTGGAAAAATAGGTTAATATACATTTTTAGAGAACATTTATTGAAGAGGATAGAGATTATAGGAATGAGATGTTCACAGAGACCCGTGGCAATTATTGTTGTTGGTAGTTCTTTCCATTTTGTTCTCATAGAAAATAAACTGATGACACACTCAATTTATGCAGCACAGCTTGTGATATATTTTCTTAATGAACAGCTTGAGCCTGCCGCTGGTATAGGCAGTAAACATTAACTTAATTTTTCGCAAAGGCAATTTAATGTTGTAACCTTAATAGCTTCAATAATGACATTTGCTATTTATTTATTAGAAAAAGCAACAATTTGAATTCATTTGCACATTGCAAAAAACGGTGAAATATTCATGTTAATTGTTTTCCTAACAAGCTTCACAAAGCAAAACAACTTGGAATTTGTCCGGCTGAACCGTTATTTTATTCCAGTAATGGCACTTGATCACACTTATCACACATTCAAGCACATGTACTGTGTTTTTATTTATTCTTTAAAATTATGAACACTCAACAGTTGCGGGTAGTTACTGAATACAAATGTTTAACCATTTTGGATATTATGCATGTCTACCACAGTAGCACACATGCAAGTTTTTAAGCATAATTTCCAACAAGAAAGAAATTCAAACAAAATCTGATTTTTTTCAAGAGACCAAAACTGCAGTAGAGATGGATACACTAGTGTCCAAATTTCTTTCAGTTTTTAATTCAATGAGCGACAAAAGGCAAATATGAAACACGGTCTTTCGTATTTTATAATAATTCCGCCACCAGACCAACTTCGAAGAGCATACTAAATTTAAAGTCAGCGAGAACTACTACTGTTGCTGGAATTAATTGTTTTCCCATAACTTATTACCATGCGTTTGTCATTTCCTAGAGAGGACTCTCATTCTTTGCATTGTAAATTGCAACAACTGTTGATAAGATTGAGGGTGTAATTTTACATTTGTACAGTAATTATATGTTATTTGTGCTATATGCTCTTTATTACACGTTTAAAGTGATGATACTAATATAATCATAATGTAATCATCAGCATCATTCAAAGCAAATTGAATCTTTTATTTCACAGATGAAGAACCTCATTCATTCTCTGTTTGTTTATATGAATGTTATAAAGGAAAACACTGCACTGCACTATTTATTTACTTATACTATTATTTTTTTCCGCTGCTGAGTTTGCTACAACTACACTGAACTGCTGCATTGCATTTTTACTTTTGTTCGTCTGCAAACCCTGCAATCAAAGAAGCGACAAGAGACAAACAAAATAGCAAGGACGACTACTATTTACTATGAAGCAGAAAAGTAAAACTACTTTTTGTTTTGTCGCTGCTCCTATATATCTATATTATAGGTTTGTACATTTTTTTTTAAATCTTTTTTTTTCAGTTCATGTTCATCTGTGTGTTTAACGTAACAGTTAACACAAACATGATATAAGTACTTATGGATACACTTATACAGACAGACAGGTATGATTACTAGGATGAACAAGACAAAAAAAAATCACTCTTACTTATTGACTTGTTGTTGTTAGTGTAAATATGGTAACGTACACATATGTAAGTGCGAATGAATAATATTGCACTGCTGATGTGAGGCTGTACTGCTGTAAAATAATTTTCCTTTTTAATATTCCTCTAGCTCGTGTACGTGTCTCACCCGACTCAGCGTTGAGAAGACAATGCAAACTTGTGCTGTGTTGACAGTGAAATGGTATGGTTTTTTTAAGACAGTTTACTCCACCTCCTCCTCCTCTTCTTACTTCACCTCTTTTTGCTGCATCTCCATCCATATAATATGTAATCTAAAAAAATATGTGTAGCAGTGTGCTCTGTTGTCGTCAATATCTATACTGCAAATAATACAAAATAATCCTTTCCGAACATTACTGCTGCTGCCTGGTCTCTGGTGTTGTTATGTCTGGTGGTATGGCACAGACTGAAAGAGAATGTGTCCAAATGGCCTGTTCTCCTCTCTATCCTATTATTCTCATGGAGAGGTATAGTAGCGGCTACGTACGACATGCAGTATTCATTACCAAATTCTTTTTTATATATATTTTTTACTATTAGTGCAAACTTATATAAGTATTGCCAATGTTGGATTAGTCCTCGCCTTTCGGTTATATTATAAATGATGTAGATTTGTTGAGTGTGAGAAGGAAGGAAGACGCTTTAAAAGCAGATGTGTGTTTTAACATTCAACATTAGGTAATTCCTTCTATGATGTGCTGCTGCAGTATTTTCTCCCGTGGTAAACTTTCCAAAATACATAGGATGAATGGAACAGTATTCAGTTTTATAGTTATTTAGTTTGATGCTGGTGCTGCTGCTGCTGTTATCAAAATTGTAGCTTTGAGAAAGAATGGAGATGGAATAAAAGAGTAGAGAAGCAGAACTGCTGCTGGTGGTACAAGTATTATTTCCAGTTTCCCCATGTCATGAAATACTGCAGTAGGGGCATGGAGAAGGCGGAGAGTAAAAAAGCATTTCGGGGTCTGGACAAGAAATTTGGCAGCAATGAGTGACTTGCAGCAGGGCAGTAGTTACAATGTTATTTTTACATCTGCTTTAATTCTATTCTAAACCGTTGTAAATGCATTGTTATATCATACGAATCATACACAGTAGCACAGCAATATTACCCACACTTGTCGTTGTTTTGTTTATTCCTGCTGGAAAAAAATGGATCTATGCATACTTGTCGGGTATAGATAATCTAAATTCGAAAGAATTTTTACCTTTTATTATAAAATGTTGTTTAAAACACATTTAAAACTGGCAACAGCGAAAGCAACTACACAATTCAACTGTTGTGTGGATTAAATACACTTGCATTTTAACCGAAGAATGGATAAGTCAGTGTTATATATCTATCTGTCTCAAAGAAAGACTGAAAGGATGCATTGTTATCTTACTTCCACGGGAAGATTTTGACAGCACAGCAAAAGTATGTGGACATTGAACATCTGCATACAATATTACACAGTACAAATCTTTTGTGCATACCACCACCGTCATTCAACCAAGCCTTAATGTTTTCGTTGCATAGATTAATGATGAGTAAAAAAAATGTAATGTGAACTACGCGATTTATTGAGGTATAGAATGTCTTAATACCAAAAATAGCGTGCTAAAGATCAAACAATTTTATGCTCTTGTAGTTTAGTT
>JAHZMZ010002107.1:0-13722 GCA_027743805.1 Lepidocyrtoides sp. E14
AGTGTGTGTATATTATATACATGCCGAATAACGGCAGCCCCAAATGGTTGCCTTGCCTGTAGATCTCCTGAACTCTTTTCAGATTTGAATGAACCAAATTTATATACACATACCAATAACAGTTCCAAGTGCCATTCATTCATACAAGCAACAGCCACCATAACAAAAAGGCCTATTAACAATAGAAAAGCTCACCATAGGCAAAGTACAAAAGAACCGTATAGAGTTCACATCATGTTTCACGGACACCGTTAATCAAATTACTTTGTGTATCGCACAGGATCTGACACAATTTTTTGAGTAGATTTATGACGATCTATAACGCTTCCTCATCATGTACATTTTACCGCTTTTCCTGAGATAGCGAATAGGTTGTAATAATAATAAATTAAAAATAGAAAACATTGGTGGAAAGTTAATCCCAACTAACCCCAGCTCTGGTCCACACAGTTCATGTGAAACCTCCAATAATATGATAAAAAGAAATTATTATAGCCTGACCAGTGTTAATCTATCATAAAGGATTTTATTCGAATGTGCGATGCAATGGTACAAATTAGAGCTGACGCAATGTGAGTTATGGACATTTCTCAAGAGTGTATTTTATCAACAAAAAGGGCAAAAGTCAAATAAATCATGGTCCATATTTCCCCGTTCATGCTGTGAACTGAATGGCATAGGGGAAATGTGACTTGACAGTGATAACTAAAAATTGTACGGTACAATGGTACATTCTGTATTATGTACCATATTATGTTTCTACTAATACTGTAATAGAATTTGCTGATTAAAACAGTTATTTGTTTTTATAGTGCATACTACGTGCTGGACGCTTTTATTTTCAAAGTGGAAAAGATCATAAAAGAAAATATATAAAGTATTTCCCAAGCTGATAATCGGACCCTTAAATCACATAGAAAGCGTTTTTGTATGTCAAAGTAACCACAAGTGCAGTAATACAGTTATTTGTATTTTTTGTGCCAATTTTTACTAAATTCTGCTATTAGCATTTATCCTTATTTATCAGCAGGTTATTTCTATAAGGGACGATCAGCCACAGAAAATACCATTTTACGACTCCTCAAAAAACCTTGAGTTGCAGTATGAAAATGGTAACTGTTTGTCGCTTACCTGACTCTCTCGTGCGAATTTTTTCCGGATTTCTCATCGTGAACACGGATACACTGGCTGGCTCTGATCTTCCTTTGTTGTTAATGGCATACACATTAGCCACATATGACTGGCCTGGTTCAAGGCCTGCGACGCTGAATGCTGGAATAATGTTGGTGATGTTGGCTCGTATTTTATTGTAATGACTATCAAATAACTCTAGCATAAATGATTGCGGCAGGCCGCCGTTGAATCCTTCTGTGCAGTAAAGAAAAACAGCGTCTGTTGAGTGGTTGGCTACTGTGCAATTATGCACGGTATCTGGCCTGCCTGTAAATTCACAAAAAAAATAGGTTTCCGTTTAAATTACTACTATAGAGAGAGGAACATTTCATAGATTTACTGTGTTCAAAACGCAAGCAATTTGAATAGCAGGTGGGTACGTGTTCAGAGTACTTTTTGCTTCATGAAAAAGAACCATTAGCAAAAGCAAAAGACTTAATCAAGTTTAAAAAATATTGCATTCTAGTTCATTCTCAAAATAATAAAGTTCTGCAAAAAAAATTTTTTGGTGTATCGTTGATCATTACACTATTTTTGTTAGAATTACCATTACAAACATGTAAACAACCGGTTGAGCTCATTAGCGACTCTCTAATAGAGAGCTAAGTACATATTATGTAGGTATACCTGAAATTCCATGTGCGGGCCAACCACTGAGTTTCTGTCAGGACATACTTTTTAAAATATTTTTAATGCTTAAAAGTTTTAATATAATTCAGCATTTTTTGTTGATAAATTCTTTAGTCTATTTGGTCCAACCTTTCCTGCATACTTTCTTTTCTTCAGCTAACTTTCCGTATTTAATGCTTCTTACCCTGTTTTCTAACAAAAATCTGCTCGCCGCTGCATTTCATTATTTCATTCATTTACAACCAGCACACATACACATCCATTTCTCTTTTGAATGAAAATACAAAACAACTACTTCACTTCAACATGACGAAAAGGACTTTGTTGTTGCGCATGAAGGTACCAACAAACAATACGAGAGCGTGTTAGTAGTATTAAAAAGTTTTCCTTTTGATGTTGAAAAGTTGTATTAAAAAAGAGTAAATTAGAAATGCACAGGCTCTTTGTTGTCAGCAGGTGTGCACCAGAACACCACTCTCGTCCCATTTCAAATGTGAAAGTAAAAATTCAAGAACACATTCCACTCACTGTGTACAGTTTACAGTGAAGTGCTTATATAGTGTATGGCATAAACATACATACACTGTTAACAAAATGGGATGGAATGTGTTGGTGCTGTATGCTGGGCTCTCAAAAAGTACTTGAACGAGTTGGAAAATGCACCTACTTTCTTTTCTTTTATTCATGTTGGCCTGCACGTTTCAACAATACAAACAAACAGGGTAGTAAAGAAAATTACCGTAATGGGAAATGAGTCTAGATTTTGCCTTCACATAAAAATAATTTTAAAAGTGCCAAAGAATTTTTTTCTTTGTTTGATCCTCCTACAGTCTCGACAATAAAAACCTCCGAGTTTCATACTCTTACTGTTGCCGTAAAGCAAGGTTTTTGTTGTTGTTGATATTAAAAATTCTGGCATTGTGTTTGTTTACATGTCGCATTACATTCGCCACAGTATGCCACATAAAAGAACTTCAAAAAGCTTTTTTTCACCTTATTCTTTTCTAAAAATAAGCTAAATTAATTTTCCGACATCATGTGCGAGTTATATATGCAATAGCTGAGACGCTTTAGAAAGAGCGGCCTTGACATAAATAATAGGATGGCACAACAAAACTTACATAAGCCATTTGTATTTCTTCGTAGTACTTTGTTCTACTTACCTTTCCCTATAGCCTTTTTAATGTGTTATTCGTATTATTACTACCTATACGTCTATATATACGTACGAACTAATACCCTGCTGCATATTATTGTCTATACTTCCTCATCAAACGATTTTGATGTTTTTGATCTGCTCTCTTATTATTAAATTTGGATAGAAAGAGAACAATATTCTGTGTGCAATTTATATGTATTTCAAACTTTAGTGTAGTTTTAGTTTTAAGTGCTATCCAGCAATATTTTCGCTAAAATTGATTTTTCTTCATCTCTTCCCTATTATGCGATATAAACACTATGCACTGTTTTTATGTTACTATTACTCTTCCACGAAAATGTCTACTCAACATAATAAAAGTACCAATTGCAGCGAATAATAAGGTTGCTTGTTAGGCAAGAAAATTGTTTTCAGGAAATGAACTCATTAACTAGATAGATCAAAGCTAACGCGGAAATTAATAGTAAGTATGTGATTAGAATCTTTAAATTATATTTAAGCATTTTATTTACGTGCTTAAATCAGAATTCTTTGAAGGTAGTTACCATACATAAAGAAAACAAAACGGTCGCATGTGGTACCATAATAATAATATCTCGGTATTACCAGTCCTTTTACATGTAACAACACTGTGAAAAAGCAGTATTTATGAATGTATAAATAAAATTTAAATGTTTCAAAGTTATGCACATAACTAAGCTTCTTTTCTGTCTACCAACCCAAAGGTATTCTATATTCTAACCAGCCATAGTCAAATATACATACATAGATGTTCATAGTTTTTTTCCACCACCGCACCGGCCCTCTTTTACTTTTGTAGAATGAGCGTGTTTCAATTTCTTTTGTTATTTACTTTATCTATTTTTGTTTAAAAACGCACGGAAAAACACTAGAATACTGTTTTTCTGTGAAGCAAATAAAATATTTCATTAATTTTTGAGCAAGTGTAATTAGCAATTTGAATTAAAACGGAATAAAACCTCAGTAAATATTTAATTAAGTTTATATTAACATGCAAAAATATTTTTTTCGAAAGCAATTCAAAGTCACAAAAGCTAGAGACTGAAAATGAAAAAAACGTATGATTACAGTTTATTATTTACATACCTGCAGCAATAATGTGATAAACACAAGGCACTCTTTGGTCCCCAATTTTGTTCGTAGCCCAGCAGAGAAGAGTTCCATAATCCAGTTCAGTCATTGGTGTGTATGTCACTACACTGTGTGTCCCCACACTCCTAAAAATTCAAAAAGAGGGGTAATTTATTTTCAAGATATTTCATAAGCTCAAGGGCGCTTCCTATCATACAATCATATTAAATTAAAGTTTTATTTTAAAAAAGGCGGAATAGTTCCGAGGTGAGGTATGTACACCAAAAAAAGATGTATCACAAGAGTATGATAATTAACGCAACAGAATGGTTGCAAAGGATTAGAAAAGTGTAACCGAATTAATCAACTTGGCTGACTTTTGGTATAAATCAACTGCCTATCAAAAAGCGTATTAACGCATCATAAAAGCCACAGCAAAATGTTAATTAAATTTAAATGGTAAGCTCATTGTGACAGAAAGCTCGTAAAGGGCGGTCTGGTTTTTTTATTTCTCTCCCAAATGATGATATAATATGCATGTTGGTTTACAGTTTTACTCTTCACTTACCTTTCCATTATAATAGGTATATTTAATACGGTTATTGAATGTATCTTTCAAAATGACCTTACCTAAACCAAATGTAATGGATGACTTCTCTAAACAGACCTTGTACACATCTTTTTATATTTTATTGCCTCGCAAAACCCTATACAGAATTAGGTAGCACGGTTTGATTTAACTTTCAGCCTAGACACCGAGAAATAAACTGTTGCTCAAGTTTATCGAATTTAGTGAGCTAGCAAGTTGACGTTTGGTAGGGCAGTCATTGAATTTAGGCGAGTAATTTTTGAAAAGCATAACACAAGCAACGCGAAGTGAAAGGATATAATTTTCATTTTATATCACGTAGGTATAATAAGCTTTAAAGTTGTATTATGGTGGTAATATAGCTGGAGGTTCCCAACTTACTAAAATTTTAAGCAACTACTCCGTGTATTCTCTGTCTACAGTTCAGTAAGACATACACAACACGGCAACTCAACAGTCAAACAAGCGCGAGAACAAAAGCATTTTATGATGTTGGTCGTTGTCATCCTTTCCCTTCTCTGCTCGTTGTACTATATGTCTTACACACGCCACCACCATAATGGAATACATGGTGGTAAAGAAACGAGTTTACAAAATGCAAAGATGAAAGACGAGGGAAAGAGAGGAAAAAACTTTTTTTTCGATGCAACTCAACAACAACAACACCAAACAAGGTAGAATGGTCCGCTTTGTTGCTGTTGTTGACGGTGGTGTTTAGCGTACCTGCATTTTTTCAACGAGTTGAAAAAACTTGAATGGAGCCAAATAAGTTTATTATATTGTTATTATTGCATTGCCAGTCCTACCAGGAAGGAAATGGATAGGAAAACATAATATGAAAGAAAATCCCAAACTTGGTTGTTCAAATCTCGTTTTTGAACGACCAGCAAACAACATTTTAGTCATCTACTATACCCATACCCCTAGCACTTTCTGGTTTTCTCCTACTACCAAACTACGACAACAGGCATTTCATTTTCCATTTCCAGCGAGCAAAGTAAATTTTACTTAAACAGGCAGAATATAATGAGAATGTTCAGTGAGCAAGCCATGGTAGAAGAGAGAAAAGCCAATTTTATTGAATCTGAGGAAAGTTGTGCTACCGAGAACAAGTTTGGAATTTCCCCTGGATCGAGATCGAAGAATGAAAGCAGCTGCTTGAATAAAATACACGCACCACCATTATCTGGGTAGGTAAGTACCTGTATCTGTATCACTTCGAAACTGCTTTCTCTCCGTCGCATACACCCCAGCCAAATCACCGTCGAGCCAAAAAACGAATTGGATAAGCAGTTTGTTCGTATCACATTACCAAAATTTCGGTTTTCCCTCTCATGGTGAACAAACAGGCTACATTACGTATCTAGTACCCGTTCGTTGTCTCATATGAACTGTTGGTGTATGTCTAGAAAGGACGCTTTTTTGAAAATGATAATGGTAAAATCTTAGCAAAGCATGTTTACTCTCTTCGCCTCTCTGTGCAGTCTATAACTGTTTTGGCTAAAGTCACAATAGCTATTTTATCAACCCAACCAGGTCGGTTGGCCGGTAGTAATAAAGACTGTTTTTTTCCTATATGCAATTTCAAATTTGGAAAATCGCTTAGCCTTTTTCTCCAATTTTGCTTACTTAATACTTACATAGAATATATAATGAGTTGAGAGAGAGGAGAGAGTTCACTATGGTTGGAGGACAATAACAATTATTGCAATGATTGCCAGTTGTGCTGTGCATTTCTTTCTAATTATCTCAAACATTGCATGCGCTACATCTTCCTTTGTATCAGTTAAATGAAATGATTGCATCACCACCGCACCACACAGACAACAGATTGCAAGCAGCTAGCTTGTCTCTGCTTGTTTCCCCTCTATTCTGCAGAAAACAAACCCATACCACTCTTTTGATTATATTTTTTACTTATCATCATGCTTAATTACCACCGCAGAATTGGAAATTACATAACCTCAAACCTCATCATGGTTTTTGAAAACTTCCAACCGACCCGCAAAAAAATACTATCTCTATTTATTTAAGCTGTAGTATAACATAACCTTGATAGAGTATCAATTTTATACCAACAACAACAGTGGAACGGTTATTTTTATAGAGAAAACTTTTCTCCTTCTCTTTAGCTTTTCCTTTTGCTCATCTCGGAGCAGATTAGATTTTTCAAATTCTTTAGAGCAAACCACAATCATTCTGCTCAAATTACAGCTATATGCATAATATCACTTTCTCCCTCCACAAAAAAAAATGCGTAAAAATAATACTTTTTACCCAGCTGTATATACCCTCTCTTCAACCATACACAAGTGGTTGCCCACAATTTGGAAAAGAACGCATATCAGAAATGAATAGCAGCAACTGGTCTAACTTAAGATATCTTCAAAATTTGCATAACGAAACGATCCATGACATGCTTTGTATTCCAGTCCTTTTTGTAACAATCATCATTAATTCACGTTCCCCTTTCTCAGTTGTAGTCCCCCAACTCTCTCTATCTAAATGTTGTGGGGTCCTCTTTATATATTTCACTCGTTTTTCGGATATATCTTAATTTCTTCCCTTTTGTTTTACTTGCAATTCATATTCTACATAATATTCGTTCATTTCATTGTGTTGTGAGGCGGATTAACGTAGATAAAACATCCGCATCGCAACGACTCCTCCAATAACTTGGTTCCCTAACGCTTCCTGACTCCCTACTACTAAATAAGCTTAATATTATTTTCTTTCCTTCCTTTTCCATTATCAATGGTTTTTCTTTCTTGGATTCAAATGGTATATGTTAATCGCAAATACAGTGAAAGCAGTACATGCACGCGCTTTGGTATTATAATTATTCCGAATGGTAAGCGTTTTTTGCATTAGCACTTTTGTTGTGAATTTCTCATTTACAAACGAATGAATATAAATTAGAACAATGTACATATAAACACAAAATGTATGTGTGTATTAGCTTGGTTAAGCATGTTCTACCAATGCAAACTGGGATACGGGAAACCACTAACGAATGCTAACACCTTCGGTATTATTCAAGCTACACTGTTATTAATGTCAGTGCTTTGATAGATTAGTTCATTTAGCTGCACCAGGAAACTTCCTCTTTTCCCCCTTTTACCAAAAACAACCTGCAGAGTGAGCAATGACTTGTGAAAGCTGTGCCACTGCTGTGTATGCATATTCTTCTGAAATGTGAGAACGAATAACCATCCCGTATAAATGCAATGTAAAAAAACATCCTTTCGTTTCTTTCTGCC
This sequence comes from Lepidocyrtoides sp. E14, assembly GCA_027743805.1. Taxonomy (NCBI): domain Eukaryota; kingdom Metazoa; phylum Arthropoda; class Collembola; order Entomobryomorpha; family Entomobryidae; genus Lepidocyrtoides; species Lepidocyrtoides sp. E14. The sequence continues at coordinate 7,904 of JAHZMZ010002107.1, forward strand.
CTACTGTATTCATAGATATTTTCATCCCTCCCCTCTCATTTCTTGCTTTGAAACAATAATAAGCTAAAGTTGAATGAATTGCTCTGATATTTTCTCCAATTATTAAAGTGCTACCCATTGCCAGGTCATTTCTTGGATTTGTAGATTGACCGTCTGTCTGTCTACACTGAGGTAGTAAAAATACAACTCCTTTATACAGAAATCGAAAAAGTAACCATTTGCTTGCGCTACTGATTTACATCCACTTGCAAGCTACTATTATTATTATTATTATTATTATTAGCCATTTCAACAACGGTGTGCCTATTAAGTTAGGTTACATTAACAATAACAAGACTACTTGGATTACTCCATTTTGTGTTTCTGGCTTGCTTGTTACCACTTTTCCAACACATCATAATCATTATCAGAGTCATTGTTCTAAGCATTAAAAGGGTGGAGAGTGAAATGAAAGGGTCAAATATCAATACAGATAAAAAATATATACCTACATACATTCATAAAACATTACTCTCTACTTGCATTCAAATCATCACTGTTGTTCAGCCTAAAAAAGAGCAACTCGGTTAATGGTCAACTACAACAAGTATAATTTTCGTCGTTGATGCAAACTGGCACTGCCACAAAGCCAAAAATTACACTGACTTTTTATAGATTCCCCTGCAATAGGCATATACGTGTGTAGGTATATATTATTACTCATCTGAAATTGATTTTGTGCTTTTGGTACACGCGTAAAATATATATATACCCAATATAATGTAAGCCATAACCGCATCACCTTATTAATCATACTTTCTCTCTGCCTTGCGTAGTTTATACGTTTTATGGAGTAGCAAGATTCTCCGTTGTTTCATTCAGTTCACTGCCCCGTAAAGTAATATTTCATTTTCAACATGTCATCATCACAATCATCGTCAGAAGCAAAACAAGCATGCATTTCCTTTCCCTAACTGTTAATAATAATGGTACTAGCTATTTGCACTAGTAGTAACACCATCGTATTTCCTATAAAAGAGAAACAGCCAGCATTAAAAAGTATAATATACACTTAAATCGGTACCATAGGGTGACGATAATAATAACAATAGTAATATACCCCATTGTGCCGACAAGGTTGTTTTCATTTCAATTAGGTTGTTATTTTCATAAAGAGGAACCTGATAGCAATAATGATGATGAAGCGAAGAGAAAAGAGTATAGAACTTGAAAATTGTATTAAACTACAAACAAAGTGCGTTTCATATTTCCTTTTCTGAATGTGATCGTCTGCTGCCTGAAAGATGTATAAACTTTGGGAGAAAATCAACTTTTGATAATTTGAAAACAAACAAGACATAATCGAAAGACAAATAAAAAAGTTAAGGTTAGCATGATCGAATACCAATAGCATGTTGTCGTCATTCTATATCTCGCTTCGGAGCAAGTGAAGATAAATCAAGCCTTGTATGCTGAGGCTGTGACCCTTTTCAGTTAGCTGCGATACTTTTGATTCTATTTCCAAGAAAAGAAACAACGTTTAAACAACGCACGTCAATCGACAATTTGCATTGTGCGTCCCTGCAATGTTTAACCATATAATCATTACCCTTGCTTGATATTTTTAAACAAGTTCATGTTCCTACCTCTTAAAAGCTGAATTAGCATAATACAAAGCACACAGTAGGATAGCCTAAGGTGAAAGTTAACAAGGTAAATTTAAACTAAAGTGAATGTAATTTACACACCCTTTGTGGGTACAAATACAAAGTTGATAGTTTATTCATTCTCGAAACAAACACTACTATTATTTCTGTTACCGACATTGACGCCACCTGTACTGCTGTTGGTTGCCGTTTTGTGCAAAATAACGGTCAATGTTTGCTCTTGTTCCCTACAATAATAACTATATCCGTTATTGATTAATGCATGCATGCATGCATGAGAAAGGAAGCTTACACTCACACTCCTGCAAGCTCATTTACTTCATGCAAGAATGCTTTTCATCATCATTAAATCAAGAAACCTAGTTTTCCCTCCGTCGCAGTACTAACAAAACACGAGCATGCACGTTTCATGTACACGAAGACAGTTTATGTCGAGCTCAAAATAAAGACTGCAATAGCCATTTCTCCTCTTCTATTTGGAATGTGAGGTTCTTTTTTAAAGGGAGTGCCAGCAAACAGTTGTCCGCATGAGTTCAATGCACTGCAAGTTCACTTGCATGGATGCATGGTAAAAGTAATTATCTCTTCAAATGGAAAAGTGATGTAGACATTGCGGATGCTTACAAGCATATATAAACCTTCTTGCGCTTGCGGTGGAATACCAATTTTGCTTCCGGCTCTTGGAGGCCGGGTGATCAGGCAGTACAAATGTGTAGTAATGAACAAAGAGAACTGTTGCTGCAGTTCTATTTGTAAAGCTTTTAGTCTTTAGTCTTATTAGTCTATTGCGTACATGTCTAAACTGCACTCGTACATCAAAATAATGGGCAAGACAGTGATGAGAGTTTTCACTCATGGGAATTTCCTGACATGTGTGCGGTGGTATTGATCGATTTTGCTCACCCGAGGTGTAAATCGTATATGTAATTAATTAGACCAGAAACATCAATTGTTCGCATGAAAAGTGTGTCATGCTCGTTCGTGTATTTGAAAAATGGGAAAATGAAATTGTGGTTCATTCGCTAGGACTGAAATTTGTATCATTCTATTATTTTCATGAAAACAAGAAAAAGTCGAAAACTATTTTGTGGTCATGTAATTCCATTTTCACTTTCGTGTTTCTTAAACAGGAAGCAAGATACCATATGTTCATGTTCGTCACTTTTAAACTATGTATTCAGGTTAATGTAGAATTGACATGCAAAGACGAAATAGCTTTGTGCTCATGTTAGAATTTCCCTTATTTGTTTTTATAACTGCTAACGGATAAAGTACACCTTACAATATGCGCATTATTTGTTCATACTAGCATATCAAAGTTTCTTTTATTTGTCATTAAAATAATTTTTTATCAATAAGAGTTTAAAAAATTCATTAAATTCTAGTTTATCTCCAACCTGCACAAGAGTTTTAACTGAGCTAGACTGTGAGCATGGTGCTACCAGTAGGAAAAGTCATAACCTTCTAGTATTGTATCGCTGAAAATTAACTTTTCTTTGGCATCACGGGTTATCTGCTGCACATGTTACCTACATGCGCACGAACATTTATTTACCCCCATCCTATTTTCTTGATTTGATTGTTGATGACTATAAACTATAAGAAAGAACAAAGTTGAAAGCAATATTTTAATTTACTGCTCACACAGAGCTAATCTTTATGCTGTTGCTTGAATCAAGAAGAGGAGAGAGAGAGAGAGAGAAAGTTTCGGTAGGGAAAATTATGAATGTCCTCCCTTTGTCGCTGTTTAATGCACGTGGCGGCTTTGAGCATATGTATAGGTAGAAAGAAAAGATATACCAGTTGAATAGTGAAGGAAAAATCAAAAGTATTTTTTTCTATAAAAGAGTGGCTAGATGTAATAATACTTTGACTGTATGGATAGGGTTGTCTCCTTTGTCTGTAAAGGTAAGCCCCTTTAATGACCTTGCACGTGTGCATGAATGAGCATTGTACAAGGAGGTAGAAATGTTTTTATAAGTCCGTCAAAATGGGCATAGGATTAGGAAATACACACGACTGTATACACTCACGCGGCCCATAAATGTAGTGGCATTGTTACCCTCTCACACCATGAGAAAAGCAGGTAGTACGACAACGATAAAGGAACAAAGTAATAAATATTGCTTCATGAGTCATATAATAATAATAATCGTAAGTAAGAGACGAAGAAAGTTTAATGCAATACTTTCTCTTTAGTGTTGCCGTTGTTGTTGCTACTCCATATCCCATCTCCACCGTTGTTGTGTGTTTATGAAAAGGCGGAAAGGAAATATAAAACACTGCCACCTGCTGTTTACTGCCATTTTGTAATGTTCCTTGTTATTACACCGAACACAGAATAGTAGTTTTGTGTGTTCTTTCTTGTTGTTGTGCTACAAGATACAGCCATTAAAGGGTTGATTTAATATCTGATTTCATACCTTCTGCAACAACACGTACGAACAAATATAGTATCATGAATCATGATGTTCATGTTGTCGATGTTGTGTGTAGTTTGCATTAAAAATAAGCCTCGTCGTCTCCCCTGCAATTAAGCTATGAAAACAGTCCACTATTATTTTATTAAAATTTCCGCTTTTACTTACTTGTAGCGCTGCCCTCGGATTTGGTTGGGTCGACATGCAGGCGCATCTGTTAAATGACAGCGAGTAAAAATATGAGTCTTACAAAGTTCAACGAAACCTTCAGTCGACATTTTGTACTTTCACCACTGCTATTTATGTATGAATATGTACTGTCCGGCGGCAGTGGCACCGTGGTTTAAAAAAAGTTCAGACTAAACTTACACAAAACATCCAAGGAAAACGCTTCACTAATTCCTTCTCCTTCTGTATTTCTGCCGATGCACGTGTAATTTCCAGCAGACAGTCTTGTCACTTTTTGTAAAACTAAGCTTTGATTTGTCATGATGACACCGGCACTGATGTTATGTACCAGTGGTTTGTCCTGTGTATATAATCAAATATATTTAGAGTATTACACGATTTATTGATAATATGTCAGCCTCACGTAAAATACCTAATTTCACTGCCTAATTGGAAGATATAAAAACTCAAAAGCAAAGTCGTTGCATACAAACTTGAACCGTAATAAAAAAAATGAAGGAAAGAAAGATTTTACTGGATGAAAATGAATAAAAAGTTCAAAATCATGTTTGCTGTATACTCATGAACCACGAAGCAGTTTCTCCTGCAGAGATAGAATTTTTTCGGCTTTTCAGACTGAAGTAGTAGCATTTCTTGGCGTTGTCTGTCATACAAATAGGCAACTGTCAAAAGATTTAACAAGCTAACGGTCCAACTTTTTACGTAACAACTAACAAGCCACTGCAGTAAGTAAACTTGGTTCTTTTAACAAGTTCTTTCCAAAATAATGTAAAAGAGAATGACAACGACAACAGAAGGTAGCTACAGAGAGCAACACATCGTACCACACCGACAAAAAAAAAGATTCGTCATTTTCTTTCGACTTTCTTCAAAGTAATTGTGAAACACAAAGGGAAAAAACAACTCGGCTCAAGAGTTAAAATAAAGGTTATTTCCTTCTTTAGAAAAAACACGTTTGGTAGTGATTCGAAAAGAACAAAAGGCAACGATAAAATTGGATTCATTCTCTACTCCACAGAGACACTTCAAACTTACATTGAGCCGCCAGTCAACTTTACTGACAGGCGGGTTAGCGTCAATGACACAGTCGAAGTAGACATCTGAGCCTTCCTTTATGTGATCCCCACTCAGAGATGAGCCCAGTTTTAGATGGGCTTCTGGCAAATCTGTAAAATATGACAGTAAAAAAGACAAACTGACATTAATTAATTATTTTTTACAAACATTGCATTGCAAAAAAAAACATTTAAGAAATGCAGAAACAAAACTGTTTCTCGTAAATGCAGTTTACAACTGGTTTTATCAAAATTTATTTATTCCTTAGCATGTGTAGTTTTCTTCACTGTTTTCCAGAGGTGTATTGAATCCATCTACACACCCACCCACAGCATTTTTCATTTTCAGTTAAATATAATAATAATGGAAAATGTTAACAGCATTTTTGCTATAAAAGGTTGCTAAACATCATGCACCATATTTTACAACGGCATAAGTTGAAGTGTTCATCAAAGATGCTTAACTGAATATCGATGAAGGGAAAGCCAGTGCCTATACTTGACAAACA
>JAHZMZ010002108.1:0-12735 GCA_027743805.1 Lepidocyrtoides sp. E14
TTTTGGGGCGAAAAAAAAATTAAAAACTTTTTTATCCGATATAGTAGTTAAAATATACATATGCATATATAAGAGCCGGCAAAACTTAATCGTTATTTCAATTACCTGAAATGCTGATTGTAAATAGAATTTGAAATGAAGAGAAATGTCAGTTTGTGTGTCTGATGTCTTGTACTATCATACTACTGCAGTCTTTTTTATTTAGCAGATATTTCATTTAATAAAAATATGAGTGAATGCTCGTTCTGTGGAACCCATGCTGTTTTTTAACAAACACTAATTTTTAATATTTATTAAACCTCCTACTTCACGGTGGAGGAGACCCTTCATATGTTTTTGGTCAATGTACAAATAGCATTATCCACCCACATACTAGTAGGTACAAAAATAAGCTTGATGTGAAGTCCGTAGTCTGTAGTACGTTGTTTATTACCGCTGCCTGCACGGTTGATTCCTGCCTACCTACCTACCTGGGGTTTTTCATGGCCTAAGTAGATTTGCAACGCCTAATGACAAGGAGGTAGGTATAGGTACTAGGATAAGATGACTAGACCCATCTGCAAGCAAGTAGCAATAAGACAGGTATGCATGATATGATTGTAATGAATATAAACGTTCGTGACATTACAGCAAAAGTAGTAGTGGTTTTACTTTAGTAAGCTCCGACGACTAATGTGATGGTAGCAAAAAGGAAATTTACGATGGTACTACCCGCATGGCATAAAGCTGTGCATGCAAATTATCTGGAAGGAAGGGAAAATATATTATCCATTTGATATATATTTTTTTTGCTAATATTAATGTATTCCTACATGGTACATTTTATATAAGATACTTGCAGACTGTACTGGTGCCGTGTGTCTTTCTCCTTCTAAAATGAAGCACCTTTCCAAAGATTGCTAGGGGGTTTGCAGAAGAGAAGGAGGGGTTCACTTCATTAAGACATTCTTAACTTTGTAGAACGCTATACCTACTGCAGCTAATACATGTAAAAAGGTATTAGCTTTTTTCTGCTGCTGCTGCTGTTCCTCTACGGTTTCTTACTGTTAAACCCACAAAATTAAAGAGTCATGAAGGCAGGCACGAACAAAATTATCAAAGAGCACTCGCCAATGACCCAAAATCTAACCAGATAGCAGCAAGCCTCAAAAAATGAAACGCAGTTGAAATATTCATTAATAAATTACTCGCTTCTGTTCATTACTCAGAAAAAGTGTTTAGTAATATTTATAGCAAGACGAGTTTTTAAGGTATGTGCTTAAACATACGTATAATCTATTTTGTTGTGTATCATGATGGCTTGAAATTCTGTACACAACTTCTTGGCAATTTTGCACTTTTGGTGCTTGAAGAGGTAGCATATCAAACTTCAAATAATTTCCCCGTAATTACTTTTGGTGAATTTTTTATCTAAACTGGGGTAAGACTGCAATGCAAAACCCAGCTTACTTTCTCTTCAACACCGTCATGATACATATACATATGAGCGTCTGGCTCCTGAAAAGATTTAAAATGCAAGCGTTTGTCATCATACCGATTTAAATTATTCTTTTAACGTCCATCTCATTGACCACCGCCGAGTTTAAGATAGTTGAAATACATACCTAATTAAGCCATTCGTATTTTAGCGATTCGTATGAGACTCGTTTACTGAATTAAAATTTTAAATAGTCACGCACGCAAGCAAGCACACAAAATAGAAGAAAAGACACAGGTTGCTTTCTCAAATTGTACTGATGTACAATGCACACATACTGATATGATTTAAAACGGCAGGTTTTAACTTTTCGTTGACTTTGAAAATCAATATTTTTTTTTACTTTTTATTTATTCATAAATAAGGCGAGGGTTGAAACATGATGTTCCTTTTTGTTTTTAAATTACAACCGACCCGATAGTTGTGCGGCAATAATGGTTAATTGTCTGCCATAAATATAGATGTGCAAAAAATCGTAAAAACTGTATCCGAAGCGAAAAAAATCCAAACTAGCTGAGTCGAGTCTATTAATTTATCAAAGCCGAAAGTTTTGAATGGCTAATGAATGGGTTAACCGCAATCTTTGCAAAGTTCAAACCCATTTTAATTCTATATTTAGGATCAGTCTCCTCAGGTAGTTTACTTTCAAGTATACACTGGCTTAAAACGATGTATTGAAGTTGCCCATTTGATAAAAGCCTCAAAGTCCTGCGCTCTTCTTTTTAAAAGTCGTGTAAACTTATGATAATTCTCAAATAATCTTTTTCATACTCAACGACCTAGCTACTTTTGGAGCAAAGTAAAAAGCTATTTAGAACCTTATTACTATAGCTAGTTCTCCTGCATTCCACGATCCTAATCCCGAGATCATTCTTATTTCGAGGTAATGGTAAAGTGCATGCTACACAATCCCACAGTATACCTTGTATAGAGAGACTATATAGGTAGTTACTGCTTGTAGGCCATGGCCATAGCAAGACTTGAAGAAAATCTCAACTCATGCATTAACTTTCTCTTCAAAAACACATGGAAGAGAAAAAAAGAGTTTTCAAGGAAATGGTGGATTCTACATTTCTAACGTGGAACTAAAATAAATATACAAATGCACATATGTATAGGCCATTGTATGATGCTTTGAATCACGCAAGCCTGCCGGTCAAACTAGTAAACAGTAATTTTGTACAAGAAGCCATTTAAAAGTAACTTTCCTGCTTTTCCTTCCTCAATAGCATTATATCATCATTTTATACCTGACCACAAAGAGTGAACTTAAACGTGATGTGTGTATTTTACAACTTTTTTATATTTCCCCTTTTACTCGCTCTTTAGAAACGAAAGTTGCTTGAATGAACACACACATATTATCTGAAATTTCAAGTAAAAATGTACATAATCTATAATGTAGACATGTAAGGAAAACAACTATGGTTGAAAAATGAACGGTAGAGTTTTCAAAGCTGCGGAGCATGTAGCATGCTGTCATGCTTCCTTTCTCTGACTTTTAAAGTAATGAATGAGTGAACACCGGAATTTCGTATGATTAAAGAAAACCAGCCGGGCATTATGGCTTGAAAATGTGCAGAAAAAGCATTGGTAGCGGCTTTTATGACTCATTATTACAGATTTCATTATACTCTACTCTTTAACTACAATATAAAGTATAATAGGTATGTTAAATGGTATATAGATTTAGAAAATACCTTTTAGTAAATCAGCTGAAGGGTTATAACTCATGTCACCAAACCACAAAACTAATTCGCTGATAATCCCGCCATTAAATCAAAGGCATGGCATACGGAATTCAAACGGAAGACGGATTTCCTCTCAGGAATTTTGAATTTAAATCCTTTTGCTTCCTGGAATCCATTCGCTTGAGTAAGTGCACACGCGAACCTGCAAATAAATAAATATATTCATAAAATGAATTTGAATGCAAACAATATTCTTTTTATTGTGTAAACACACACACACGCATAACTACTACATACAACAGAGAAGTTGATATTTTTTTTAAATTAGACAAAAAAAGTAAAACAGCTTCTAGCAAATAATTGCGCACTTTTTAGTATACAGAAGCTGTATACTTGGAGTCTTTTTTTAAGAAAAACTTAGTGATAGAGCACAATTTTCTCTGACAGTTTAAAAGTTTAAATATTCAAGTTGTATTCAACTCTGAAATGTTTTGTTTAACTTTTTTCAAGTCTCATTTTTCTCTTTAGTGTTCTTTTAAGTCCAAAAAGAGACAAAAAATTACCCTCCTGCTGTTTCGTTGTTTGATTCTCCCCACTTATTTTCTCGGCAATGTGATCCATTTTAAACAGATTCTTTTTTTAATACAATTGGAGTCCCATTTAAACAATGCAATGTAAAGAAAAGTAGCAGCAGCAAGCTGAACAAGCGACAAAAAAAGAAAAAAGCGATTTTCTGACAATAAATTAACTTTGCAGACTTTTTAATCTATGTTTACTCAAAGTCATCGTCATTCATCGTTCTCCTTGATAGTAATGTACACATACGTGGTATAGTGGTGCGATGGTCTTTTCCTTCTCTTAAGTCTCTAAAGTAAAATGTCAGGAACGGAGCCAAGAATATCATCATCATTCACAATGTCGGTTCTCATTACTCTCAAGATAAGCATTGTAAAAAAGGGAAATCCCTTTCAATCTCTTTTTTTAGTTCTACGTCTTCCTATTCCTTTTGTGTCTCTCTGTTTGGAAGTCGATTTGCCAAGTCAAGAAAAATGAAAAGAGGATTGACTGAATGAATGAGAGCAACATTAGTTTTCTCAGAGCATTTAAAAAATATTATACGTGTCTCCTATAAATTTATATACCTAAATACCTCTATATATAGTCCACATTCGTCCACGTTTAGCACTTTTTTACGTTTCTTCTCTACAACAACATATTTTAGCCAGCAGAAAAACTGAGGAGCATGAAACAAGCAACGCTAGAATTAGTCAGTTACAAATTGAACATTCACAGGCCACAAAAAAGGCACAGAGCGAGAAAAACAGTTTAGTTTAATGCTTTACCGGGATTTTCATTGCATTACTTGTGTACACTCTACTAAACCCTTGGCAGTGCACTGGAGTATGAATAAAAGTATCCACGCTGCTGAGCGTTGCGTGCTTGTTTATATAACCAATTCCAAAAGATAGGGAGAGAGTGAGAGATGAGTGTAAAGAAACGGTAGATAACTACGAGAGCAATCTGCATCGCCATTTTGCTATCAGAAAAACAAACAAACGAACAAGAAGAGTCAAGTCAACAGTAGTAATGTTGTATGGTAATCGAGCAGAGTAAAAAAGGTGGTGGTAAAATGCGTGTTCGTATGTACGTACGCATATATTTACAAGAGAGTAGTGGAGTGGTAGTGCCGGCAGTTTTAGTCCTTATAGAAAGTAAAGAGTAAACTGATCTCCACTTCTCACTTGCTAACACACGCACTCATATTATTGTACCGTTTTTGTAATGTGCTAATCTTCAACTTTTAGCAATTGGATTTTCCCTTCTGAACATGCAGGGAGAGCATACATCATGGTAAACAATTTCAAATGTACACTATTTACAATGACAGAAAGAGCTAGTTGCTACTATCAGTGCGACCAAACTCATCATCCGATTTTAAGTCAGAGTATCAATTCAGGGAAGTGGAGAAAAAGAAGCATAGAAATGACATGTTATTTCACCTATTATTGAAATGAACGCGTTAAGTACACCTTCATCTGCCGCCAACATACGGGATGAAGCACATTATTAGGAAAATTATAGCTGTTTATGCATACTGTCTCCTTAACTGTGAAAAATTAATTGCTTTCAAAGTCAAAATAGTATTTTATTTTAGAAGTTGGACTTGATACTGATCATAGGTAGATACCACGATGCATCAAGATATGTGTTGCAGACTTAATTAATGCATTTTTTCATTATTCTGCTTGTTCGTTGAGTGTGCAAATAAGCCGTGCTTTTTCTTTCATTGTATAACGTATTGATCCAAATACAACTATCTTTTCTTGTCATGTGCCCAACTCTTTATTATGCAAAATTGTCAGGCAGCAGCATGTGAACACTATTATTAGTTTCATTAGAGGGTCCCTAGTGGCTAGTAGAAGCTAGTTTTTATGAATGATGAGTTTTTCTATCATCATAGTTAAGGATAAAAGCATGGGTTAAACAATTACCCTGTAAGCTGTGTCATCATCACATAATCCTAAAGCTGTATACCTACATTTCCATTATCGAGCCCTATTACCGTTACCATCTACCACTTTCCTCAAATTGCAATCGGCCCAGACAACAAATACAGGCAATAACGGAAGTAACATCATTATTGCCAGCTACCTTATTGAGGTGTGCACTGCTGCCATCATTATCATTACTATTTCATGATATGAGAATTAACACAAAGCTAGCAGATATATTGCTATATTACTCTATTACACACTCAATAAATATAACGCATGTATAAACTTATTTAGTAGAGTATACTAATTCAACTCGAAGACCTCAAGAAGAGGGAAAATCTAACGCATATATTGTCACGAAAAGTAAATTCAAAAATACAGCCGACGTGTAATCTTTTATATTTTAGCTTATACACAATGTCTGACACTAAAAGAGAGCAACAATAAACATGCTCCTTGGAAAAAAGGCCCTTTTATTGGATGATTGGATAAAGCGTTCACGAGTTATCGTGTTTACGGTCGGACGGACGGCCGGAACCTCGTAACATAGCCATTTTATAAGGTTACTCATCATTATGAGAAACCTAATAAACATGCTCCTTGGAAAAAAGGCCCTTTTATTGGCTTCTAGAAAACTAATACATGAATAGATACCTTAAAAAATAACGACATGTATTCATGCAGGTATATGCATGTTATGGTTATTTGTTTGTTTTCATTATTGCACTACTTACTATGTACAATTTACGTTCTGGAATAGATTGCACTATCATTATCGTGTTCATACCCTTATCCATCCTGTTGTTACAACAAAAATACATTACCCACTCTTCGCAATTCCCATTAAAATTGAGAAAGCATCTTTCTGTTCCATTGTCCCATGTAGCTGGATTGTTTATTAGCGCTTGAATTACCATTTTCATTCCATTTTCTACAATTCTGTTGTTCACTTTGAACGTAGTTATTGCGCTTCGTTGTGTCGTCCTGCTTGCTACTGGCAAATTATTTGCAATGTGAGCATTAAGTAGGTAGCCATAATACAAAGAAATAGTGGTACTAATAATAGATATGCACGAAGGGGCTTTCGTCTCCAAAGAACAAACAAAATGTGTGTTGTTTTGTATAGCACTAGCAGTAAGGTTTATTGCACTTGTTCTACTCGACTTATCTAGCAGCTGAGACACTTTCTTTCGCCAGGAGGAGAATAAAATTTTGCATGCAAAAGTTGTCATGTTGTTTTTCTAGTAACAGCTAATATTGAGGCTGAGTACGGAGAAAGAGAAAAGACAATAATAACAATGTTTTAAAATATGTATGTGCGTGTTCACGTTCACGTAACCCATATTATTATGCATAATGATCTGCAAATCTACATAAAGTACCGGTAATAATCATAATATTCGTGACATGATATGTACGAGACCTCTTGTGTGCAATATGTGCCGCGTCGGGAATGTGTAGGGAATTCACATCATTTTTGCCACATGAGGAAGACCATTACCAAGTACTTCGATTGTCGACACTACCAGTAGTGTTTGTACCGACATTACTGCGTTGCTCGAAACTGGACTATCAAAATCCTAAACTTTGGACTTTGAGGAAATCGTGCTTATACCAGAGTCCTACTTTTTCCAGTGCCATAGGTTGACGAAATGAAGGAAGGAAATTTGACCCAAGTTTGCATTGTGACAGTATTAGACTGGTAGCTAATTTGACGGCAGGACAGTTTATTTACAAAACTAACGATAAATGGAACATAGAACAGGTTTTCTCCAGAGTTGGCTATTATGATGATGATGACGGAAAATAAATATGTGTATTTTTCTGTTTGTAAACGAGTTTCAGTGAAACCGTTGACTTACACTACGCATATACAAGTACCTACTTACAAACTTTCGACAGTTTCAGAAACTGTTTATATTGAGACAGACATATACATACATACATGCGTACACACGGCTAGGTAAAGTAAAAGTCCCATCACGTGTACAGCGTAATTCAAATCCATGTATCTAAACTAGTTGGAAATTTTACCCGAAAATGGTGCAATGAAGCAGACACAGTGTAATCGAACAGTCTTATGAATACAAACTGTCATCATTTTAACAACGGTGATTGGCCAAGATAACACAATATGATTAGGCTAGGCTGTACACTCACTCATCAACAAAGTCCTTCTTGAGTCATCCTAATGCTACAATAATAACAAGGTTGAAAAGGTTCGGATTCCATACATAATTTAGTTCATAGTCATAATCATCACTATTATCATCATCATTCTCGTCATCGATATTTGCTTGCTGCAAAAACTACTCACACACACTCCACCACCACTTCCACCAACAAAAAAGTATAAGTTTCCGTCATCATATCAATGACTTTGACTGACATGTGTTAGTGTAGTGTAGCTACATGGGTTATATTTTTGTGTGACACACAAGCATATTATAGAGTAGACTCATCCAACCTCAGTTTTCTTTTCTCCTCTCCTCTTTTTTTACTTTTCAACATTTATTTATTTGTGTACATACCGGATTAGGCTATTATATTCACAATGTCTGTTACTTCAGGTTGTTCTACAGTTGGGTCCCGTTTTATTCCTTCTTCTGCCAATGCATACATACATGGGTTTGTTGTACCCATTATGAATTTTGTGAAAGTGAATGTTCTAAGAGGATTTACCCATGTGTTATGTTATTTTTTCTTTTTTACGCACAAAAACTGACAATAAAAAAGACCGACCGTACTGCTGTTGACTGACTGTCCTCACTACTACACAGAAGCACATGCAATCAGTCAACCTATTATATATCCTACTCCTCTTGCCATCATAAATGCATTCATACATGTACATGAATGTGAGCAATAATTCTTTACGAATTCACTCAAGCATATTTCACTTTATTCTGACAAAAGCAGAACTCATAATAATAATCATCGTCATCCTCCTCTCTCCGTTCGAAAAAGTTGTCGTCGTCAACTTCATTTGGTAGAATAATGCTATGCATAGCTTTGCACTATAAGGAATAAATACTGTAGAATAATGGAGTAACAATATGAAAAAAAATAAAAATAATACTTTTTTTGTGTGTGCGTTTGAAGTGGAGTAAAAGAAATACGCAATGAAGCAGTAATGCATACTAACACATACAAGATTTTTTACTTCATCTTTTTTTGTAACATTATATACCCATGCTTACTTAACATCAATAATAATATCAGTAGTAATGTGTATAACGATAATGAACATCTAATACCCTATTTGCTCTCTCTCTAATAATACTTGTGAATCATAAATGTGCAATATGAACACATCATAATACATAATCTCTATGAGATTTCCTTTTTTGTATTTCCAATACACACACACCCAACAGCAGCACATGTTTCATTCAATACGCTTTGTATTACTACTACTTACCCATCTTCTCCCTCTCTCCACCTTTCAATCATTTTTCCTTTTTTTCTTTTCTTTTATACTAGCATTCAATTATACAATACCGTACAAATGTAGTAATAATGGCATAGACGCTTTTCAATCTTGATGGGGAATGTTTTATTCACGAGAATGGGTTTTGGTAGTTTGTTTCCGTATAAAAATGAGAAAACTGTTTTGTGTGCATGTGTTTACTAGTTTGATACCAGTGTTGTACCATTTTCTCGTATAGTTTTCATCACTACTTGTTCACTTTGTGTGTATGGATGGATTATGTAGTAGTCCTCACTGACTGCCAATGTCGTTGCCTTCTTCTTCCAAACAAAATTGAAGAGCTGATCAAAACTAGACGAAAAAAACAATTTTGACCCACAAGCCATGCACGCATATTTATATCTTGGCTTTTTTTCATGACAGAACATCATTGCTTTTGGTAGCTTCTGCTTATATATTATTATTATAGCTTGCTTGATAATCAATCGGGACTTATTGAGGCGGAAACGTTGATAGAGTGGAAATGTGAAATGCGGGCGCCACGGAAGTGATGGATTCAACAATGTTCATGGAGTAAAATAGGAGTAAAAAGGAGAAGAAGGAACGACTTGAATCTTTTAGCTTGAAAATGGTACCGTCGACCGTGCAACCATTCATCTGAGAAAAATACGAAAAAAAATCTGACTGATTTACTGAGCTGTGCACAAAATGATGATGTATAAAACCAAAATGCTTTTACTGTTCAGCTTAACACTAGTACAGTACGTTTTTATATGGCATAATATGGCTTCTGCTATCCAGCGTACATTACATTTGTCATTCATTCTTCATTGAAAACGTATTATTTCTGTAATAATACTGTATTCATTGAAAAACGACTGGTCACTGGACACACAAAAACGAGAACCAACTACCGACCCCATGTCCTAACATAACATACGTTCCACATCAATACCTACCTTATTCCTTTTCGTCGACAATGCGGATAACATTACGTAACACAATAATAGTCACATTCCATACCCATATATCAATCTAAAGAATCAATATGACATTATCCCTACCGAATTTATTTGAACTTAATTTGGGCTTTACGGCTTTAGATTTGGTTTAGTTTTCGGCATAATTCAATATCCTACTATGTTATACACCGTACCATACGACATTTACAAAAAAATCAATTCATGAAGGACACTGTGTAAAATAGTTTTGTGAACATGGGAGCCAGAAAGGGCAAACGGAGATTGGGAAAAATCAATTGGACAACTTGAATAAATGTATCGCTTGCTTGAATGTATTTTTCCATATATGCGTATCAAAATCCTATCGTAAATCTTTTTTTTTTATTTGGAGCCCACATTTCTCTTCCTTCTTAGCCCAATGCTATGTATATTTATGTAGGCATACATACATGTTTGATTCCTTTTGGTGGTGACTTTATGTGTAGTTGTTTTCTTGTAGTATAATTGTATAATGAAAAGATTATGTTCATTCGAGCAAGGTTCAATTCCACATTCCAAAATCCTCCTCCAGGCACCTACTAAACAGCTACCCATCCTGTCGATTGATCCGTATCAAAAACATCAGTTGAAAAAAAATGATGGTGCTGGCAATAATCTGTAATAATATCATTTTAATTTTTTGAACTGCACCTCTTTTCCTTTTTATCATTTTTTTCTGAGGCGCTGCACAGCAATCAATCGTCATTATTATTACATCGTTTATTCCCAGACGATACTTTACTTGCGGCGATTGTTGATGGTGGTGGTACTGGCGTGGCAATGTTGATGTTAATGCTTTAATACTTCCTATTTATCTTACGCATATAGCATAAACATTGAAAGCATTGAGTAAATCGTAGAAGAAAAGAAGATTATTATTATGATGCCTTGCAGGGCATTTTCTTTTGAAAGTGTGGCTGTTTCTCCTTCTTTTCTACCCAGATAGAGAGGGATTTAATGGTGGGTCTTTGGCAAAGTGATAGTGCTGCTGCTGCTGATGATGATGATGATGGTTATGAAGATGATGCAAATAATGTAAGAGTAAGCAGTAGATCAACAAGATGATGAGATGAAGATAAAGAGCAGACATAATTTCCAAAAGTTGTCTTACCGCTGCTGTTTCTGCTGCTGTGATCAAGATGATAAAATAAAAGGATTCAATTCAAAATACTCACCCAGGCCACGGAACAGAACCCGCCCATCCCCAAGCATCTATCTTTCCAGCTGATATTGAGATTAGAAAAGCGCAGTTAACCCAGCAAGCAGCAATAGAGATGAGTGGGTACTGTACCTACAAAATCTAGTCTGTTTAACCGCCACCAGAGAGATTTGTTTTTTTATACTGGGGTTAACGTTGATATCGTTTAAAGAGAGAAGAGGAGGCAACCAGATTTTTGTAGGAGTAAATCAAATCGAGTAGATTTTTAAATGAAACGAATGGAAATTATAGATTTTTTTTTCTCTTTCATTATTATTTTTCTCTTCTCCTTTGTGCATATCAAGTAACAAAATGGAGCATCACATAAATATCTGATTATTGCATGCATAAGAGGGCACACACTTCAGTTTTCTATTTCTCTTCTTTTCTATGTATTATTATTATGTATGTTTGGTATTTGATTATAAAGTAGAAAACAGATAGAAATGATAATAAAAACCCCTACACACATACACACCAGTTTATTATAGGCTGAAGGAGAAAGGGAAAAAAATCTGAAAAAAATCTTTTGCTTTGATGACAGTGCTGCTGTATGCTGCTGTTGCCTGCCATGTCACACCATGGGTTTATAGTTTATATCAAAGGAGAAAATGCTCTTTGATAAAGACCATTTCTCTTCCCATTATTATTTTTATTATATAGGCTGATATAACAAGGGAGTATTTTTCCCTGTGGGGGACTTTTTTTACGAAGGGACACAAAAGAAGTTTTCAAGCAGAGTTTTCAATTGCCACGCGACTCTACTGACTCTTTTTTATTTCTCTTTTGCTGCTTCCCTTCCAAAAAATTTTTGTCGTTCACTTGTGCAAATGCATGCATGTATAATATTATATAGGTCTATTATTCTGTAGCAGAGAGAATGCATCATCAATGTTTGCTTTTTATACACCATATATTTGTCTCAATTTACTTGAACAGTCAAACAGGCTTAATTCATTTTATATAGCTCACTTGAACAAGCATAATTTTTGCTGGTGACTGCAGTTTCTATATAATCATGAGCCTTTCACTTTCTCTCTCTCTGTTTATAATGTATAAACTATGTACTTTGCTCACATCTACAGAGATTGCTATATATTTTCATATAAGAGCTTATCAAAAGATGTGTATATACCTATACTTTAGTGAATATTGAGTAGTTGCAACATATCTACAGTTAAAATGGCTTTGGTTCGATTCGCCATTGCAGTAAATTTATTTATGTACGTACTAATCAATTCCACGTATGTACTTGAAACGAAGCTTCTCTGCCGTTTGTAATGTTCCTGCACTGATTCTATTAGTTCATCCTTTTTGGAATCCTGCAACTTTCTTTGCATGAAAAAATTATAAGATAATTCGTAATGCATCGAAAATGATTGCCCGAGTGCACACATTTAAGTAACCATTATCATCATCATTATTATGTTCTAACTTCATACT
>JAHZMZ010002109.1:0-19994 GCA_027743805.1 Lepidocyrtoides sp. E14
CAAAAAAGCGTACAAACCAACGTATGTACGTACAAACTTACGCACTGATGCCTCATTACGTATGGCTGGATTCATGATCACGAAGTTTGGGTTGGTTAGGCTGGATTGAAAAATGGTATTTTTTTCACTCTCTGTCATGATTATCTTCATGAATGTGATATGTATGATGAACAGTTGTTTGATTTAGTACGTGTGTAATAGGTACACAAAGTAAAATATGCATACAAAAATAAATGTACTCATCATCATCATCCACAGCAGCATTGCCAGTATTTCCATTTTTCTGTTCGGGGCTTACTAATACGTAAAAAACAGTACAAATGCAGTGTACAGATTCATCCGGGATTGTTATTTTCTACTTTTTTTTTATATTTATAGGCATGTATAATAATAACATCATTTGGCTATGCATTTTGATTTCATTACATATTTGTCCTTCTTTACAGCCTTATACGCTATCCCGTTCACCAAAAAGAGTACTCACACTATGCAATAATTAATTTTGCATAATGAGCCTTGAGGCGGAAGAGCGAATGATAAAATCACTAATGAAATTATGCTGATGTGTTTTACTACTGCGAGAAAGCTGCTGGGCATCTACTAAAACCAACCACATCGCATATTTTTTTGCTTACTCGGTATTATTGCATATGAGGAAATTTGTGGATGGGTGGATCCTTACATTTTTTTCTTGTAAAAACAAAATGTACATGTGATGATTAAACTGCTAGTTTTGATTTGCTTACATGTACTCACAATACAAACATATATACGAGGAGAAAGAACAAGAAGTGATTATTGTGACAAAATATATTTAAACCTATTTCTCCTTTTGTTTTCCTTCTGTCTTGCACAACTGTATTAATAATACTTTTTCTTGTAGATAGTGGCTGAATGAAAATTAAGTAAAAATTATTTTCCGCAAGTTAGAAACAGATTTGAATTATCGTTATATATTTTTCATTCCTTGTCGCAACATTAAAATATCTCATGACGTTTCAAAAAGCTTGAGTAAGATATACAATAACAAGCAACATAAAAGGCTGTCCGAGACTGAGGTACGCATTATGAAGAACGCATCACCTTTTTTTGTTCAAAGTTGTTAATGAATCTTCCTTAACAATACTATTCTCGTCTACAGTGAATAGTGATTACACTTGAATCTAAACAAAATCATTATCATGTTGATCTTGTGAATTTCAACAGCCCAGTCAGCGATTCAGC
Source organism: Lepidocyrtoides sp. E14 (assembly GCA_027743805.1). Taxonomy (NCBI): domain Eukaryota; kingdom Metazoa; phylum Arthropoda; class Collembola; order Entomobryomorpha; family Entomobryidae; genus Lepidocyrtoides; species Lepidocyrtoides sp. E14. The sequence goes on from JAHZMZ010002109.1 coordinate 1,225, forward strand.
ATTGCTTAAAAAATTTGAATCCTAATCCTTGGTCTTTCATTCATTCAAAGTTTGTGTTTGTTTATACATGACGGGCTGACAGTTTTAAGCTAACTAGTTGCAATACTGTCGCCGACGGCAAATACTTATAGTTTTGTTTTTGCACTTGGGCACAATGTAATTTTTTGGGGGAACCCTTTCCACAGTAGTATTCGTGACCGATGTAGTATGCTCTTTTATCGCAGACGAATAAATTTATTGTCAGAAAAGTATCACATGTGCTTTGCATATGATTTGATTATTATCCTTCTCTGTCGTTCATCAGTATAATGGACTTGTAGAGGATAGAACTGGGGCCTACAGAATGTCCAGAAAATACAGGAAAATAACAAACTTTCTCAGTTTTGGTAGAGACATGAAATACTCTACACTTTATGGGGCATTATCAGACCATTATAAAATACAAAATAAGCCATATATGTGAGTCTGTTGAGTACGTTATCATCAACATAATAATAGCATATCTTTTCATCATCCATCGGAAGCGCTCAAAGGGTAGCCTAATAATATTATTTTCTACGTAGAGAAAAAAGCGACAGAGNCCATCGGAAGCGCTCAAAGGGTCGCCTAATAATATTATTTTCTACGTAGAGAAAAAAGCGACAGAGCAGGATTTTTTAATACTTCAGTTCAGAATAAAAACTAAAAAAGGGACGAATGGCTGCTGTTTGCCAAGATAAGCGATAAAACTTGTGTGTATCTGTGTGCTTACTCATTTGCTAAATTGCAACAAGATTATTTAAGCATAATTCATATACGGATTCTCATAATATGACACAGCACAAAGCAGACGTATTATGGCATAATATTTGAATTCCTAATTTTATCTAATCAAATATGTCATCATGATGACTATTACCTATAAGCATTTATATTATCACACTCCATCTATTGTACACTTTAATGCTGTCATTTGCTGATGCAGTTTTATGATGAATCCCTATAAAATTTGGAAAAACAAAGGGAGATCAGCAGCAGGAGGACAAGAGAGCACAGAGTACTTCTGTACATAAAGCAAAGCTTGCCTCCCAATCCAAGCCAAACAAAAGTAGAGTCGATGATGGTGTTACCACTGCTGTTGCTGATGATAAGTTTCTTATAATAAGCAAAAACTGTTCTATTGTACTTACGCACACACACCGATGATGAATATGATTTGGTGACGACGACGGTATTTGAAATTAGCATTAGCCAACATGCAACTGCTTCCTTCCTTTCTCGCCTTTTCATCACAAACGAATGGGCTACTTCTGTTCACTGATGATGATGATGATTTTTTTTAGTTCATCAATAAAATTCAATTTCCATTCCTTCCAAACTACCCCTCTCCACCACCACCAAGCTCATTGTATACTTATGGGTGTACTAGCAGCATAAATGATGTCGCATTCTACTAAACTCCCATTCGTATTATTCTTTTCCTTTATCTCTCACTCATTTTCATATAATGCAATCACAATATACACATTTTCATTCACTCAATAACTCAGCATAAAACAGCTCAATGATGTAATGTATTAATGTAGTCAGTTTAGTCCAAAAAAGCAGCTTCATTATTTCTCCCTCTTTCTCTCTCTCCTACTACACTCCTGACTTTGTGTGTACGCGTTTGTTATTATTCAACTGTGTCAGAAATTGATTGCGAAATTAACATAGGAGACAAAAGCCGACACGGTATATATCGGGAGAAATAATGATGCTGCTGATGACGAGAAAAATATTGGAGTAAATGAAATGTTTTAAAATAAACGAATGGACTTGGTTAAAATTTGGTTGACTGGTTGTTGCGTATGTATATAATGTTGAAACTAAGCATTATTCCAAAATTCTCAGACTTGCATACGAAATCATCTAGTCCACCACAAAAAACCGGGTGTGTGTGTATGTAATGTAAATGTTCAACGGGCATTTAATCATATGCAAAGTAGTTTGGATAAGTGTGCGCATCTACATTTATTGTCGAATGATATAGAATGTTCATATATGAACTGTAGTGTATTGCACAATATCCTATGCATACACTATTTGCTTCCCTCACCGCTCAGTAGTTGTAGTCGACAGCTTAAATCATAAAATGTAATTCTCTTTGTCGTCAGGATTGGTACGTGAAGTAGCCCTCACATTCTCATTTTGTGTCCTGCTGCACAATTTAAGCTGATCTGTCCATGTCACATCTCCACTCACTTATCATCACCAAAATACATACCATGCTAACTTTCTATTTACTTTTTTCTAATAGAAATTATGATTATTGTTATTGTTCTTTCCAGTCCTGTAGACTGACTGAACTGGACCGAGTGACAGTGTTAATAATTGAATCCTTATATGCGCATTTCATTGATTCCACTAAATTATTATTATTGAACGTTTTCCCTTTTTGATATCGGATCACCCTCCCTTTCTCCCATCATTTCATACTACTTCTCAGCTACTAAACTGCATTTTTAATCATGAGGAACTTGTCATGTAAAATTTAAATACAAGCAAATTCATGCTCTTGCATAATAAATACACGATTGGCTTATCTGTAAACATTGAGGGAAATAATAATATAAAATGAGTTTTTTATATTTTTCAACGGAAAAAATCTCAAAGCTTTGCACATTTTTAATTAAACTCACTGTTTGCATTTTTATCGTCAGTTATTTATTAATTTTTTTCTTTATTCTGTAGGGAGGATCAGGTCGAACAAGTCGCTCTGGTGGTGTTTCCCCATCCTCATCTCCAGGAGTTCGCTCAAGCAGTACAAGTGGGATGGCTTCAGGGAGAAACAACGAGAGCAGCAATAGCGGTAGCAGTCAGAACAACAACAACAACGGTGGCGGTGGTAGCAAGGAGTCTTTTGTAAACGGTCATGCTGGTTTAAGACCTCCTGTCAGTCATTCTGCTGGGGAAAGGTATCACCCTCATTCTCAGCATCACTCTTCTTCTCATCACGGACAACAGCAACATCAACGTTCCTCCTCCTCATACGGTGCTCATCATCATCAGCAACATCATTCTTCTGCTTCATCTCATCATCATCATCATCACACTGGCCAGTCCGGTCATGGCTCATCCTCTCATTCCACATCCGCAACGGGTAGTAGCACAAGTAGTAAGCTTAGTAGTCAGCAGTACAGGGAAAGTCTTGGGATCAAGTCGGAAAGAAAATCACATTCGTCATCTCCACTTCAGTCAGAAGGTGATTTACTAACAAATGCAAAGCTCGTATTCATTCATAAATAAAATTTGCAAACAAAAATCCTTTTAATATTCATTCATTTCACAACTTCTTTTTCGTACAATTGAATATCGGAGTGTAATATATCAACTACTACTGTGCATAATAATAATAATAATAATAATGTTTTGGGGTGGTAATCTTTTTTTTTTGCTTTGGCATCATCATTTATTACAGCACCGAAATTACTTATTTTTCATAATAAACTGTTTTTGGCGGTTCTCTTCGTGAAAGTAATAAATGGAGGCTTCTTAAGTAAACCATTCATTTTTAGGCATGGCTGATTGGAAAATTGGGATGGGCGAGATGTTACTTAATATATTTTTCTGCCTCTTCTCATTCTTCTTTTACGTAAAAGACGAAGCAATAAAGAGCTGACTGATAGATGAAATAATGTGATGTTCGGAATAGCTAATTCCAAATGAGTAGCTAGCTATATTCCTTCTGTGAGATGAGAAACAGAAAGAAAAAGGAGGAATTATAGAGAGCTAGGCCAAAAGACACAAGGAAAGAAGGAGAGAGAGACAAAAGGGGTGAATGAGCAGCAAACCTTTGATACCTGATTACTGACTCTTAGTAAACTTGTCTTGCCATTCATAAGCAAGCAAAGCGGGTCATAGTTTAGTGTATTATATATATAAGCTACGTATATGTAAGGTAATGTAGAAGACTCTTCTAAGAACAGTGTTTGTATTAATGGAGGAGATGACTCAGAAGCAATAAGTCTTGCCGTGGTAGCTTCTTGCATAATAATATTGTAATAATGTGAATCGTTTCATTTTCTCGGCTGCTTGCATTGCGTACAACACATACTAGCAGACACATGCATTACATTTCTTGCACATAACACTGTTTGCATTAAAACTAGAAAAGTAATGGAAAAAATAAGCAGTTAGAAAAGTCCTTTCTCTTCTTATGAAAGGGTTTAGAGTTTGTATACAAAATGTGATAGAAGAATTACGACACATAACTCCAATTGTAAGAAGCTCTTCGACTGAAAGACACAAAAACAAAGTTTATATCATTTGGAATTAGTGAAAAAGTGAATATAAAGAAGGTAGGGATAGTGGAGGTGGTGGATGGGATGAAGCACCAGAGTCATGGAGAGTGGAAAGAGTGAGAGAGAGAGAGATAATGAATGATGAAGGTAGCGAATGCTCATTGGATGCAAAGAGAATGCAAATTGGCTTTTTTTCAGCACGGCTTGTGTTTAAGATGATGACAAAGAAAACAACGACAACAGAAAAAAGCCCAGTAAAGTAGAAAAACTACTAATGATAGCACCTTAATCTTAATCCTTTTCTTATTAACTTACTTGAAAATTCCTTCCTGTTTTCCTTTCATGCTGGAGACTAAACTTTGCATGCAATTTATTTCTTATCTGAAAAATAAGCATAAACCCGAAAGTTAATACACAGGAAGTAACGGTAAAAAAATGTCACACAGATTATTATATACGTGGATTGTAATAATAATAGTGCAATGAAATCCAAAAAATATACAGTATAACATAGCTGGTGGTTTTATTATAATTTAGGTGTAGCAGTAGTGACGATATTACTTCATCCCTCGCATTTGACTTAATGTTCCGTTGGAGAAAGGAGGAGCAAAGAGGAATAAAATTGGAAACTACCCTCCAGAGTGGAAATTAATGTGTCGTCCGTTCTTTGAATTTTATATTGAGCATTTTATATCGCGGTGATTTTTAAAGAAGAAAAAGGCAAAGAGCGTAACGTATAAATTGAGAAGAGCATCATCAGTGATTGCACAAGAAACAGTAGTTTGTTTTTTAACTCATCCTTTTAAATAGCATTTTAACATCATTTATAAATGCCTTCAGCAGAAAAAAAAAAGTTTACCGCTCCTTCAAAACGAAACGAAAAAAATCATCCGATTTATTAGCAAACTTGTGAATATTAAGAAGCAGTATTGTCTACACACATTCAATTCATTCATGAGTAGAATTATTAGTATTACTAGAAAAGCAAGTAATTGCGCCTCCAGTTTAGATATTTTTCTTCCTACCACCACCATTTTACCATCCTAAAATAATGAATGAATAATAATAATTTAAAATCATCTTAGAGAGGAGCTGTAATAAGGGGAAAAAAACGTGAATCTATCATTCATTTGAGTCAAAAGCTTGTATTATATTTTTACTACACTTGCCATGCCGAAAAACTTTCTTTTTTACGAATATTAGCATATAGCCCATCAAAATGAATTATTAATGAATAATCATCATGTTCCATGTAATTATAATTATTGCTGCCAGCGGCTTTCCTTTTTACCTTTATCACATTATATATTCTCCTCCTCCTTCATCTTGAACAACCCTGCTTGGCATTAATATTCTCTTGAACAAAAAAAAAACAATGATTATAATGATGATCACGACGATGATGGTGTACCCATATCGGTATGTATTCATCATAAGTAGCATGTATATATACATATACACTGCATAATATGTAATATCCTTTCTCTGATATTCTCTTTGACTCTAATATGCATACTAAAAGATCCTCCCTCAAAATGTTTTCATGTCCCTCTACATGATATAATTGCTTTTGAGTGGTTTTGCCACGTTGCCACTACACATATTATAATTGCAACCGGCAAAAATAATATAATATTTTAACTGAATCAGTAACAATAACCATTTTATATTACCTTATTTATTATTACGAAATGATCATCCTTTTTAATATACCTGCCTGTCTACTACTGTGAGAGAAAGAGTCAAGTAGATCTCTGGCGGTTGTGGTAGCAAAAAAATGATTTTTTTTAAATTTATGTTTCTGCGTGGATGGATAATTTATTTCTTAGCAAACGTATTCAAGGGGTGGCCGTTATTTAGTAAGGTGAGGTTCTGCCCATGTCGTTCTACCACCACCAAAGCAATAACAAAAAAAAAGAAGTGTGCGTGCTGTTTCCTTCTTGTTCTCTACCACAAGCTGTCTTTTTCTCAGTCTCTCTCTCTCTCTCCGACTTGCACAAAATATCCTGTCAATATTTATACACTTTTACGATCCGATGAATTTCACACAATGCATTAAAAAGGGAAAAAAAGTAACCATCTCTTTATTTTTGCTTAGCGGCTTGTTGCCTTCTTCTACTTACCTACATGGATGATTTTTGCACCATATATCAACATCGCTGATAATCCCATTGACTTCTATTTTGAGTGAAACCAGCCGTTTAGTTGATAGTTAGTTGGCCACAAAAGTAATAATAATATATTTTCTCAGCAGGCATGAAGTTAGCAATCATATTTTTTCTCCCTCTCTCTTTCTGTTTGCATTATTATGATTGCTTATAGGTATACAGTCAAATAAATAACTTATATTTTGATATTATGTACTATTAAGCATCTTTACAAGTGGTTTTTATGTATAAATGATTAAAACACGTTCAAAAATCACGGAGTGATTGAAATTTGCTAATGCATAATGTATGGTGTGCCCATAATGAAAAAAAATATGACATGCAGTGTTTTTCCCGTTTAAGCAATATTAGCCCACAGATCATCAGCTTGAATTGCATTTGATTTTATTAACCAGTAGGAGCAATGGATGCAGTGGCAGTGGTGTAGTATTATTGAAATAATAATAATAATAATAGCTATCTTTCTTCGTCTTATTTATATTCTCATTTACCCCATGTTTTTACAAGATAAGTACCCCATTTTATTGGATAAATTCAATAAATTGATCTTGAAGAAACAAGAGGATTGAAAGACGAATAAAAATTATAAGAATAATAACACACGAATATAAAATACATGCAATAACTTTTCTATATATTAAAGTACATAATAATATTGGGTTATAATATATGTATGTTCAATTACGATGATTTGGTGTTCAATTCATGGTCCTCATCATCATCAGAATCATTTTTTTCATGCATGATTTCAATTAATTTTGTTTGCCTCCCATATTCTCATCTCATTTTATTTGAATAGTGAGGCTACCTTACCACTACTACCACCAACCACCCTTGCTTGTAGAGAATAAAAACCTCCCTGTAACAACAGTAATATATAATAACTGTCATAAATATTATGTGTACTATGCCTGCTTGCCCATCACACTTTATTTATTTTTTTTTACTCAGACGATGATGATGACGATGATGATGACGACGACGACCGCTACGCAGACACAATATAAACAGCGTTTAAAAGCAATAACTCTGGTAATGATGAAGTGGTTACTGCAAAATGTATTAGAAAGCATGCTGTGACTAGCCATCTATCTACTTAAAAATATATAAGTGAGCAGTTCCATCAACATTTTATTTGCAGAAAAAGTCATCTTTCAATATTATTATGCATTAGACATCCACCGTTTCCACTTAACTTTACTCGGCACAAAAAAAACGAGACAAAGTATATATCTTTTCTCATTTTGTATTAAAAATGATATGATGATCAGAGTGAAAGAGGGAACAGGGAAAGACGACAAAGAGTGTGTATTAGAGTAACAACGTTGCTCAAAAATGTTTTTTTTTTGCATCACATTAGAAATTCAGTCAATAGCCATAAAAATCAAAGTTGAAATATTGTGTATTGGATGGGCATCAAAAATTCCTATTGAATGCATAATTCATAAAAAATGAGTTTGGGCCAGAGACAAATAAAAGATTTTACGTGCAATATAATATGTCGTCTGTACTAGTCTAGTAGTAGATACTTTTACTTGCCATTCACTCACACTTATGCAAGCAACTGAGCAAGTACTTACACGAATGTTGGTATACATGTGTAGTTTTAAAAACTGTGTTTTCATGTTCATTGTCAATATGGCGAAAAAAACCAATCTCTTTCTTTCCTTCTCTTGTTTTAATAGTGAAGTGGCTACTACTAATAATAAACGTGTTTCTTGTCGCCTCCACCTCGTCCATCACCTTTTTCTTCTCTTTCTTCGGCACATACATAAAAAACCACACTGCATATATTTACAAATGATATATATTTTATGCCTTCATAATAATCATAATATAGCAAGCAGCAAGATATTGCATAATACATAAAAAGGACCAGCAGATGTGATTTGTGTGTTGGCGATTCTCGTTTAAAAAGTAGAAAAAAATCTCATGAATCATCATCATAAAAATAAAGTATGCATACATCATCCTCATTCCTCCTCATCATAGATTGCGTTATTGGTATCATGAATCAGGTTGTGAGGTTGTAATAATAATCGAAAATAATATATTGAGCGGTATTTAAAAAATGTTTCATGATGGGATATTATTATTATGTCTTGTTTTCTACTACTTGCTTTACTGCTGCTGCTCTTCTTCTTTCGCTGATAAAAAAGACAAGTTGATTTTTGTTTAGAAGCAGTCAATGTAACTACCGTTCTACTTTAACTACTGTGAGAGCAGTAGATAAAAAGGAACATTGCTGTAGCTCATTCCTCTAGTGGAACAAAAAGTATGAGGCGAGATGATGTTGTTGTATGTGTGTGATGCAACATGCAATTACGCATTATAAACTAGAAGAGTGAGATAGTAAGTGGGATATGCATGGTATAATGTCAATATAAGAAAAATTATTAGAGAGCTGCATCATTTCATAACATAATATTTTATTTATTATGCATTTAATAATAACTAGTTATAATAATTCATCCACGGTAAATACATTTCATTCTAGAGATTAGATTATTATGTACGTAGGTACGAGCGTTTTATTAAAGTTGTTGGTCATGATCTTGTTGTATTACTATATAGATAGGTATTTTGTCTTTAAAAATAATATTAAATAGTTTTTTATGCAGATTAGATGAATGGATTTAATTCCATGGTTCAACTCTCTAGGTGAAAAAAGAACATGACAGAATCAGAACGCGTTAGTTATGTATATTCATTTAAAAAATGATGAGACGATCTAATGAAATGATGAGCTCAATAAAAATTCTATCATAGAACCTGAAGAACAAAATTAGTCTGTGTGAATCGTTTTATATTGACGTGGGAAATGCCATCATGATGAGGACCGCGATTATGATTATTATGGGATGATTGACAAAAAGAATGGCTATTCCATAATGCACTACTATTGTCTTATTAAATGATGAAATGGTATGGTGGTGGAGAAAAAATGATCATTATTGTTTATAGTGTGCTATGGCCGTTGTGAGATGAATGAAGAAATGTGTTGAAAAGCTGTATTCATTCTCTAAAGTTGTTTTTGTACTCTTTCCTTGCACAATACAGTGAAACCGGAAAATCTGGCTGCCCTTTCTAACTTGAGCAACATTCAAAACTTGCTCAACCTAGCATCTCTGGGAAGTCTAGCAGCCCTTCAACAGTCACTACCTGGATTACTCTCGTCTGTCAGTGGAGGAAGTGGTGGCGCAACAGGAGCAGGCTCGCCGGGAAATAATGGGTCTGGATCAAGCCCTAGTCACGCATCGCCCCATCCTGGGGGTGTAGGCGGCTCGTCTTCATCCCCTTCAGCAGCAGCTACAACAACAACAACGATGAATGCTCCTTTGAATCTTACTCATTCCTCTGGTGGTGGTCTCACCTCCGTCAAACCTCATCATCTTTCCCACCATCACCACCAGGTTGGTGGAGGACATACAACTAGTGGTGGTAACTCATCCAGTGGTAATAACAACAGCAATAATCACCCATCCTCTCATCACTCTAGCAGAGGCCAGCACTCCTCCAGCCCTTTCTCTCATCATCAATCAGCATTCTCTCACACCAACAGTTTAGGAGGTGGTGGTGGGGGCAATGGGGGCGTCAATCCAATGTTGGGCGGAGGTGGACTTATTCCACCCAACTTGGCTGCATATTTCAATCAAGCTGCTGCTGTTGCTGCTGGAGCAGGTGGAAGAAGTGGGTCACCCTCCTCCCAATTCATTCCAAACCCATCTCAACTCCCAAGCTCCCTGAGTCATGCCGCCGCCAACGCACAATCTCCGGGATCCTTACCTCAACTTGTGCTGGCATCTGGTCAGATAATGCAGGGAATTCAAGGAGCACAGCTACTAATACCTACCTCACAAGGTACTTTAGTTATCTATCCTTCTATCTACTGCATTTTTCTCTTCAAAATCACTTTGGTCTAGTTGTAAAGGCGTCATTCAAATTCAGCTTATAACCAAAACCAATGATTTGTGTTGGGATGATAATGGCCAAAGTACTTTGAAACAATGTGAACTTTCCTGAAAATCATATACATTTTTACTTACCTATGCATATTTTATACCCTTCATTTATTTTTCAGGATAAATCATACGAAATCCGGCCATATAAGCACGATATTAAAATTCTACTTGCCTGCCGGTCAGCAGTGGCACACACACAGCCAGTAATCATACAATTAAGCCATCATCATTGATACCTTCAAAAACTTCAACTACACACATAGCACTCTACCAAAACACTTGGTTTTAATTAAATTGATAGTTAAAATAGGAAAATTATACATACATATATAGACATGCATAATAAATAATTATTATTTCTCTTCATTCTCACCACCGCGTTCTGCCAGTTACATAAAATGATGTATCAAAACCATTTTTCATACATTCCATTCCAAAAATTTCAACCAAGCTGAAAACAACAAAAGAATGAGTTGTTCACAAAAGCGTTATATTTCACAATTAGAAGCGGGTAGTGTAAAAAACTCCTAGAAAGTTCAGAGTATACGATAGAGAAACATAAGTATTAATAATAATAATAATAATATTTTTCATACAAATATTGCCGAAAGTATTAAAGTAGTAGCAGAGGCAGTGGTAAAAATAATGTTGTGTTTTTCTTGGCAGGGTACAAAAAGGGGTGGTATGAATCAACAGAGGAGGTGATCTAACTGAAATATTCAAAAGAGACAATTTCAAAAACAACAACAAATACAAATCAAACGGGAACATTAGATAGACAGAAGTGGTTAAAAAGATAATACATATTAAAAATATCACATTTCATGTTTTTGAATTATATATTCAGGTATGCAGTAGATTTAGTATGTGGTAGGCCGTATAATACAGATATCTAAGTATGTATGTAGTACTGGTCTCTTAACCCTGGGTGTTTTGGTTGCTGTTATTGCTTATTTCGTTTTTATATACTGAGAAATGTGCCCAAGTTAATAATGATACACATACATAAATATTATATTAGTCATCATGTATGCATTAATTATTATGATAGTTAGTAGGATTATTATAGTTTCGGTTGAACGAGGAAAACTATGTATGAAAAGAGAGAAATTATAGCTTTTCCTTTGTTCAATGTGTGATGATAAGTCATTATATCTGGCCTTTTTTGAACAGCAGCAAGATTTAGTAGGTAGCAGAAAGCAGCAGCGGTGGTAGACAGATAGCAGTTTAGTTTAGTGGAGAGAGAGAGAGAAAGAGGTAAAATTAATTGCAACTGTGGCGATAATAAAAGGGAGCAATTGAATGAATTAAAAATTTTAACCTTTGGCTCTGAATTCATTATTGAGTGGCTGCAGGCAACAATGTTGACGTTACAAATATTACCTATGTATCTAGGTAGGTAGGTAGAGCAGAGGTAGTCACAAACAACAAACTAAAGCTGAAAGAGAAGAAGGAACGACTATGAAGAGAAAAAAGCTAGATGATATACCCCTTTTCATAACACCCTGGGGTTGATTAAAGGTTTGCGCAGCTAACAACAAACCCACAATACTGTAGCTTTCGCTAAAGAGTTTGGCGGAGTGGAATAATGTAGACTGAGCGAAACCATCTCTTTCTTTCTCCTTCACACATAGTTAGTCAGCACTCTGCACAAACACATATAAAACAGCAAATACATTTCTCTGAATGCTTGCATGTGTCATATTAATACGCAATACAGGGTTGTTCAGGCACACAAAGTTGCATTAATATTGATAACATGAAGCACTAAAAACACTACTGTAATGACTTATGTATAAATTAACCGAGAATGAAGCTATTTGGCGGATGCTACCCGAAAAATAAATGTTTTTGGTGCTCTTCATTTTAGCTAACAAGCAACAACCACATACCACACACAAAATGGCAATTTTTGGGGGAAATAACAATAATGAATAATACCATTTTTTATAAGTTATCATCATCATCATCAACATCAATTTATATATAATGATAATTATGACTAAAAAGTTAGCATATGTATACATACAACACAACATAGACATTTAGGTTTTGAATGTCCAACCTATTCATAATGTAAAATATAACCACAGATGAATTATTTAAGCTAAATCCCGATTTATTCCTTTTGCTCACCTCTAAAACTTCATTTGCCATTTGCTAATTTATTTATCTCTTTCCCCGGTGTGTGCCGTATACCCTGTGTCAGCAACCGCCACCAACAACGTAGAATGTATTTTATGTGTGATAATGGCCAGGCTCTGGCTACTTGGTATTTTTTCTCTATAATAATTTTAACCTGTTTTTGACCCTGCTCTCACACCATGTGTACCGCCTACCCCATGGTGTGATCTAATGCCAATTGACGTGCTCTCTTATCCTCTTTGTTGTTGTAGAAAGAAACCGACCCAAGAGTCATAATATAAGCTTTCGCAAAAAGATAAATGCATGTAATTTAACGAATGATAATTATGAATATTCTAAATTACCCTGTGTTATTTAAGCTTACGATCGAATAACGTGTTGATGAGAATAAAATGGTACAACAGGAATACCTACTAAAGATAATGGCCACATTATGTCATCATTTTAAACACATACAAATATTTATACATGTAGACCGCCAGTAAAGAGAACGTTTGCGATCGTTAGCGTTTTTCTCTCCATGAAGTTTTGAACTGCCGTGCAAACATCCTGCGAGAAAAGCTTGTATTGGGCACGGGTATTATAGTTACCCATGAAAGTTGAATGTGATACCAAGTGCCATCTTTTAATATATGAAACAATGAAGTTTTTAGTACTTGTCGTATGCACAAGAAGATCAGTGGTTAAAAAGTCCATATTATTATGCTATGCAGCAATTTGGTCGTGGAAAAAGGGAAACTTTTCCACAATAGACAGTTGAAAAAACTACTGTTTAATTTGACGGAATGCAATTTTATGATTTGCAGGTATAATGACTCAAATGATCTTAACCATTCCACTCACCCAACCTGGATCTCCTCAGATGAACCCTCCGGCTCAAAGTACGGTATCTCCAGCAATTGGTGCAGCAAGTGGGCAAAGTTCATCGAGTCCACATTCCCGGAGTGCCAGAAATCAAGGCCGAAGTCATCATCATGGACTCCCTCAGTGTAGCGCAAATTCTCCTCCGATTGCATCCACCGTTCCACCTAGTGCTAGCCCTGATTATTCAGGTCCGGGAGGAACTATGCCGGGATCACTTTTAAATCTTTCACCACATCTAGTCAACCAGTCCCTCGGTGCCCACATTCCATTGGTATTTTTTAAAAAAAATTTATAAATCTGCTTTTCAAACATGTATCTCGGTTTAGACAATTTTCAGCTTATTATATAAAAGAGATTTCAAATAATTTTCAGGATAAAATGGGAATGGATCGTGCGGGTGGTATCAATGGGGTAAGATCTTCAAGTATGAAGCGTGACAATAGTGGTTCCGTGATCTCACCCAATCCAAATCTCCCCATGTCAGCCATTTATCCCCCAAAAATGAGTCCTTGCAGTGAAGGCGGCCACGAGAGTGATAAATGTTCAGAAGGAGGTATGTATATAACAGCCAATATGCCCTCTTCTATGCCCCAAAAGGTGTTTTCCATTTCTCATTGCTGGAAAACTTTTTCATCTACCCATTTTAGGTGATTCTGATCAAATGGTTGATGGGATAAACTTGGACGAAATCAAGGAGTTTGCAAAAGCCTTCAAGCTACGAAGACTTTCTCTGGGACTAACTCAAACACAAGTTGGACAAGCACTTTCTGTCACTGAGGGACCTGCTTACAGCCAAAGTGCAATTTGCAGGTAAACTATAATAAAAGCAAAAAATAAATTCTTGCCTTTCACATTTCGCACAATGCCCCTCTTTTCCTTCTGTGCCATTTGTTCTACCGCTTTTTTTCTTATCGCTAAAACTTTGCTTATCCTCTACTTTTAACACTCGTTCGTTTGTTGCCATTCAGTGAGTTATCGCCTTTTATCTTTCTCCATTCTCTTTGCAAATATGAAAGAATATAATATGGGTATAAGCTCTTTATTAGGCTACTTACATATTAATACGATATACATCTAATTCGCAGCCAAAAACAAAATAAGTATGAAAAGAAATAAAACTAGAATTTACCTTTGCTTTACTACAACTTTTTAGCAATCAATCTTTTATTAATCAATCGTACAAGTTTACACATTTGCATTTTGTAAATTAGTCATGGCATGGCTAAAAAGGGTAGTTCCTAATAATTATCACCTTTACGGTACTCACTGAATGTTTTCTCTGAAAGTTTCTTTAATGGCAGCATCAACAAGTAGTTAGGTTAGCTTGTTCTATTCATACATTCAATTCACCTCGTCTCTTCATCATCAATCAACAACAATGCGGTTTTCAACTTTTAAACAAAAGTTTTTAAACAATGTTTCATTATTATATTTTGTACAGTGCCCTGGCTTGGCAGCTGGCCCAGTCTCAGTCTCAGTTGTCTCAATCTAACCGTACATCCCTACCGCAGCCATCCATGTATGTCTTACAAACCTTTATTTCATATATTTGTTTCTTTCAAATTTTATAGTATTTATTCTTTCCTCAGTCTTTTTACCTTGAATTTAAAGAAATTAAAACAGTTAGTTTTACACTGGATATTTGTATTAAAATATTAGTGTACTTTCTCTATTCGGATTCATTTATTCACTCAATCACATCAATTTTTGATAACAACAAAGGCTTTTACACAAAAAATATGTATGGGTAGTTGACCTGACCTCTGCTAGTAAAGCCAGAGCACTGTTTCATTCTCTACTGTAATAACCTGTATAGAAAAATTATGATCTGATTTCAAATATTCGAATATTTTAAGTATTTTAAAACTTAATTATCATTAACAATAATAGAATTATTTACTTTCTCATAAAAGGACTGTGGAAATTCATGTAGTGTTTATACTTAACTACTTCATGATTATTATCTACTATGTGTGTATTTGAAACGGAAAATGTAAAGCTTAATTATCTTTCTTCTTAAATACTGACTCATTTTGTATAAGCTCACCACACAATACATAATAATTCACACCAAGTTGACTACAACAGTTTCATAGTAATATGCGAGAAAAATAACACGATGATGCATAAATTGTTATACTACAGGGGCTGAAATCACCACCCTCGCCCACCAACTTGGCTATGAACGCGAAGTCATTCGAATTTGGTTCTGTAACAAACGCCAGGCGCTTAAGAACACTGTGAGGATGATGTCCAAGGGGTCATCGCCTATATAATTGTTTTTGATATATCGTACATAGTTGTTATGAATGCTTACTAAGTTTTATATTATGCTTTCTTCCTCAGCCCTCCTAAGACGCAAAATCTCATCAAACTAAGCTACGATAATAATGTATAGGAAGAATCCTTAAATTAATTCTTACTGACAACGATCCGTTTATCTCATCTGATAGAAATACAGTACCTATGTATAAAAAGTATAAAAGTACTATTTGACATTCATTGTACTGTGCATATTGACATGGTACATAAATATGAATTTGCACTAACGGCACCACTAGCACATTTAATCCAATCCAGTCTGTATTAAAAACGTTCTCAGCTTTCGTTTTCTTCGCGACATATATATTTGTATTTGTAATGACCTATTGATTAAATTTTGACGGCATTTATTAATTTGTTTACAATTTATCTACCTATAAATGTACATAATTTTTAAATGTACCTATGTAAAAAGTAATATAAATGAAGAATATTATGATGTGTTAAGCATAAAATATAAAAATACTTTAGTTGGAACGCTTATAGAAAAATGTTGATCTTGATTGATCCAGAACAAGATATAGTTTCACATGTGAATTTTGTGTGTATGCGACAATTTTTGTAGGGTCATTACATAACGTAAAGTCAAACTGTAAAATAGCATTTTTAAATACATGATGCACAATTTCCAACTCAGAGTCAATTTACTTAATTGCACAATTTTCATGACACTATTTGAGAATAGATGCATCAATACACGACACACTCTCAACATTCTATCTTACTTATTATTACTTACATGTTGTAGGTATGTAATTTTTAGGAAATCTCTTACCTTTTGTAAATATTTATCCTCATTTTGAATAGTACAGATGGAACATGTAAATCGTATACGTTTACAATTTATTAAAATAAACCAAGACATCTGGCCCTCTTTATAAACAATTAATTATCTTATTTATATGTTTACGAAGGAGTAGTAACAGTAACATTGTAGACTTTCCTCATGATATGTCACGTATTCGTTTACCGTTTTATGATATTCCCATTGCAATACTCTCAGACATAAAGAGAAATGCATTTCCTTTGGAACCCTGTGATGTGTGTTTCGGTAAATGAATGATATTTAAATAACACAAAATATTGAAATGTGAAAATAAATGTTTTGATAATAAAACTCTTATTTTGTAACTATACTCTAAGTATAAAAAGTAAGCTTTAAATTTTGTCTTGACGGTTAATTAAACTGATGAGTTGTTATTATTATACTATTGATTATTACCTATTCAAAATAGGAATAATAAAAAAGTAATAAAGATTTACGTGAAACAAAACAATTACAGTACGAGATCAGTTATTAGGTATTCTAACAGCACAACGTTACCTTACGGAATTTTTAACAAAATCTAACCTCTTCTCGGGACTTCCTATTTGGGTAAATTTTCACTTCCAATAATCCATTTCATAATTCCTGTGATCACTTTGAGGGATAAGAAGAGCGGAGAAAATAAAATTTTGAGCAGCATAATTTCTTTCTTGACACTAGGTGAGCTTGATTTCATTAAGTTGGCATCAGCAGCATTTGAAAATTTTCCAATAAGCTGACCATCTTCTTTTTGGACGAGTTCGACAGGAACGGCAGGAGCATCTAGGAAAAAAAGTATGAATGAAATTCAATATGTAAAATGATTGATCGATCACATACCTTAATTATCAAGTAAAGTTGCCGAATTTCAAAGTTCAATACCTTTAACTCCTGACGAGAAGATGATTTCTCTGAGCATCTCAGCATCGCAGTTACTTTCTCTCCACTCTTCCCGGGGAAAGTTTTTTACCGAGACTAGAAAATGTGATGTATTACGACACTCTCTTTTTCTCGCAACGGCAGTCTATAATTTCAGCCATTTTTTCGTTGAAACGTTTCTTTGTAGAGCAAAAAGCATAATTCATATTGAAAGTAGTCATGAAAGTCTCTTACGGTCAACATTCCCGGATGAAACCCCACGCCATCTCTTCTATACTGTGGTTGACTTTTCGTACTGTTATCTTCTGGAGGCAAAAGCGGATGTTTTGTAGGTGGTGGTTTTAACTGTATAACTTCCTTTCTTGAAATATTTGAAGAAGATGCAGAACAAACAACATGATGTCGACTACTACGTGTTGAGCTTTGAGAAAAACCAAAGTCATCAAACCGTACTCTTTTGGGTGGACACAACGAAAAGTCAACTTTAGATTTTTTCGTGACTATTAGCTGGTGTCGACTCAACTCCAATACTTCTAAAAACGACAACCATAATATAGTTTCAATACAATTATGCGATAATAATTCGATTTTTGGTAAAATGATGCATGTCTATGGCCTACTTAACACTGTGAATCTTATATTACCTTGTGAGAAACATCGCTTAACGGGTAGTTTTTCTTCTCTCCTGGATGAAGCGTTGTTGAAAACAAACGAAGTATTTGGTGAAAGCAGAGGCGTTCTTCTGCTCATCATCATAGCTATAGATATGTTGTCAATGTTGTCATCATCATCCCTAGTGTTCACCCCATCTTTTGAATCATTTCTGTGTTTGTGGTTACTGGCATTAGGTTGTTTACTCTTTGAGTGGTTTGGCGTTAATGCGTCCGCCATTTCTTGAAAAAAAAATAATTATAAGCTATTTGTGAAGACATTTTCAGACAGACGAAATGGTAAATTAATTCCATGAACACACACGAGCCAAACACAGAAACAATGAAGAAATTGTACATAATCGTTTGCCCGACCAGAAACATGTCTCATAACGCCCCGTGGCTTGATCATGATCTGACTTTCCATAAAAATTCAATGCTGCCAAACAAAGCATAGGAGAAAATTGTGCAATCTTATCTTAAAGGTAATTTGCTCATGATCTTGGGTTTCAATTCAATATGTATAAGCTCATTTTCTGATACGCATTCCATTCTATTAATCTATTACTTATGCTAGCCAAAGGTTAACCAATCAGCTGAAAAATGCATTGACTACATGGTTAAATGCAGCTCAAATACATACATACTGGCAAATTTATCTTCGTAAATAAATGGAATCTGAAAAAGGTGACTTCTAATTTTCCCGAGACAAG
>JAHZMZ010002110.1:0-13782 GCA_027743805.1 Lepidocyrtoides sp. E14
CTGGTTTTACAAGTATTGAAACTTTAATTTGGTTGAATGTTACCATAGCTACTACTTACTACAGTAGATATTGTCAAATATTTAATTAAAGAACACGGATTTTCATACGTTTTAACGGAAAATCACTCAAGATTGTTGGGAGGTTGGTTGATGCAATAAAATCCATATGTGTAAACGTTTAAAAGATGTGTCCTCAATATGTTCTTGCAGAATTTTTTGGCATAATTCACGCTGCTGGAGGGAGGGAAGATCATCCAATGGTTTGTAATTTTATACAGTTGTTCCGTTTGTTAAGTCTCTACAACTCCGTTAAGAGAATACTTCGAGGGAATGTGAGATCGGAAGAGAGCGATGACGTTTTGGTACCATTCAGTGATAGAGTAAAAACTGCAGCACGATTGAGCGGACGTGCACGGAAAAAGTCATGCGCAAGTCAATTGAAGAATTTATTGCGAACAAACTACTACATTTTGACATTAACGGCAATATCGATTTGAGAGCAGAATATTCGTCAGGCATGCTTGATAAAAATATTGTCTACCATCTAGCTGGAGTTTTGTGCTACAAAGCAAATAAATTTTTAAAGTGCAAAGATTGTGTCAGGAGTTTATCCATATGAAAGCCAGAAATGGAAGAATACTCTTCGTTGACAAACATTTTAAACAATGGACCTCTTCATCATCCCTGTAGCATGTTTTTATCACTATATTACGTTTAGAAGAAGCTGTTTGTGAATTGATCCGCTCACATGTTACATGTAGCGATATCATGACTGATTGTATCCACCGATTATCTTTAGAGTTCTTTCCTGATTTGGGATGTAAGGAAACTGGACATTTAGAAGAAATTTTTATTTCATTGTTCCCATACTGTATTACCATGCGTCTGCACTTTTATGCACGATCTATACGCAATGATGTAGGTCACCGTAAGGCAACCAGGAACAAACGAAAGGAGTCAAAATTAAAGTCCTAATATCTAAGTATTAAATGGCTTTTACTGTTTAATTTTATCGATTATTACAATAATAAAATTTGAAAACAGCATCAGTATTAATTTCTGTCTTTGATTGTGAATGATGGAAAGAAGCGATTTTTCACTAGTAGCGACACCTAGCGTTGTGGTGTAGTGTAGTTATAGTAATGATGATGATGATAACGTGTGGTGGTGTATTATATTGTTGAGCATATTCCTATTTAAAATGCATAACAAATTTAGTTCCTCATATCTCCCGTCACAGACGGTCAACAAATCTGAAATTTAATCCCAAGTGAGATGGTGACCTAATGTTCCTGTGTGCCAAGTTTGAAGACATTATGATAAGTAGAACAGAAGTTATAGTGTTTTCATACACACACACACACAGATGGGATTGCAATGTCGGATACCTTCTAGCTTCGCAAACGAAGGTTAATATACACACGACACACAACAGAGATAGATTCCTCATTTCTGTATCGGCTGCTCTCTGCTGTACCATTCTGAAAAGTGTGATAAGTGATCACTGATGACGACTCTAATTCTGATGACATATTATTACGAGGTACTCAACAAAACTATTTAAAATCCAAACGTTCCTTTCAGACGGTAAGACCACAAAAATACTTTACTGGTGACTGGTACATACATATTGTGATACTTTTCACTGTTTTCACTATCCCGTTATCAGCATTTCAACTTTCAACATCATATATCACCACCACCCACCCAGACCCAGTAGCAATAGCTGTTTTGTACATGTTGGTGATTGGTGAATGGTGACAGTATTGTACACTTTACTTTTACTTGCTAATGTTCAACAATGGTAACTAGTAACTGGTGTTAAATCAATCCTGTTGTACGTGTAAAATGAGTTTATGCAAGAACAGCAAGAAAGGTTTCGGAAATTCCCTGAGATAATACAATACAAGTGAGAGCTCTCTGCTAGTTCACATTTCACACGTTTATAAAATCTAAAGATATGTGCAATATTAATGTATTATAGTCACCAGTCAGTCACCACACACCGCACACATGCTTTGAGCAATGTGAGTGAATGTGAATTATTTCATATCTGAGGAGGAAACTCCACTCCACAACAAGTTTCACTGTAATTAAACATGCTCGAAGAAAGCGTGTAATATACGGAAAGAGAAAGCAATGATAACTAAACACGCATTTTGACTTTCTATTCCAGAGTTTTTGGACGAAATGTTGGTTGTGTTGTGGACTGCAACTTGTCGTAAACACAGCAGCAGTGTCTGTTGTAAAAATCCAGTGCCGTTCCATTCACTAGCCAATTACGATTGAAGTGAAGTTAAAGAAATTATTGAGATCTGCTCATTTCAAGGAATAATTATTTAGCCAGAATATGGATTTAGAAACGGTTCATGACGACTTGTTTCCTGCTAACCAAGAAGCATGCCCGATTTGTGGATCCAGCAGTTTTTTTCAAGAAGGAGGCTTTTACTACTGTTCTTTGTGTAACACACAGTCGCAGGTTGGACAATGAGCCTATTTGAAAAAAATGAACAATTCCTGACTCCTATATCATGTGTCATGGATAATGCCAGTTTAATTGTTAAATTGCTAATTTATCAATTTGCACAGGCATCCAGGTTGTACGTAGACGAGACATATCATCCAGATGTCGCACAAAATCGAAGTCTCCGAACTGCCATACTTCGTGGTGAAAAACGAAAGAAAACCAAAGTTAAAGGTTGTTGAATTCCCATTATAAAAAGCTTTGATGTTAATAAAAATATAGTAATGTAGGGAGACGCCACATGCATTACATTTGTTTATAAATTTATGCATTCTGCTGACGTTTTTCAGAAAGTCGACGACAGTTATCTACTTGGGAGATATGGAATATTGTATTGAAGAACATGGCAGACCGTTTAATTGAAATCGGATTTCCGGAAATTATCCGCACAAAAATATTTCATATATATGTAACATTTATGATGGAACGAAAGGTTATCTTTATTTCAACTTCAAATCCAAAAGCAAGATCGAGAATGACTTTGCTAGAGCCGAGAAGGTAAGCAAACTATCAGCAAAATTTATGTTACTGTTTGAAAAATTTATCCATTTTGGTTTTTACGCTTCTGCCTTTGTACATTGTACCTGACAGAAATATGTATGCCCTCGGCGGAGTAAAAAAGCCGTTGAGGGGTAAATGGAAACGCAAACGAAATCCTTTGATAAAAAAGAAGAGCAATTGTCAACGGGAAGGTGGCGCGAACTTGGGCGATGAGGAAGATGCAATAACATTTTATGATAAAAGAAGGAAAGCCTTGAAAGCCACTTTGAGTAAGGTACAGAGGGTTACACCAATATGATCTATCTAAATAAATTAAAGTTGGCTGGAGATCCCTTTGAGTGATAAGCTAAAACATTTTTTGTCTCTGATATGCTTAGAAAAAGGCATTAGAAAAGGAGTATCTAGCCAAGGAAAAGGAAGTCGTTCCAGTTGATGAACTTGAATTTGAAAATATTATTGAAAGAGTGACTAGTACAGACAATCAAACAAGCTCCAAAGAAGATCAAGCGAAAGCAAGACACACTCGTCTGGCTTACACAAATGCAGCCAAACAAATAATGAAGCGTATCAGAGCACAGGGATTTAAAATACAATCTTCCAAACAGGGGGATGCATTGTCCCAAAAGGCGAAAATAGCTCAGCAAAATGTACTGAGGTTTGAGCGATTTTCCATGAATACCTGTATAATTACTGTGTTTGTTGCACTCAGAGAACTAGGCTTCCCAGTTGTATTGTCAGACATACTAAGGTGACGTAGTGACGTATTTTTTACTGCTAACCATTTTTGACCGACCTGGTTTATCGAGAGACATACGGAGTATACGAAGGTTTGTTTTTAAAAGCATTTTTCGTACTCTTTAGGTTGAACAGTTGCGGAATCCTACAATTTGAGAATATTGAAGAGCTTATAAATCAAGTTGATGAATACCAAGATATCGCTCTGCCAGCTCCGAAGTATATCTTTTTTTCATACACACATGTTATAACTTTCGGCCAGGACGTTGAAACATTTTTAAAGTTTGTTGGAATAGAGAAATTTCACTATCCTTTGATGAAGGAAGTTGTCCCCAAGTATATTGATGAATTTGTGTTGCCTCGTAAGAACGTCTTCTTCACAGCTTTTCAGATTTTTTGTTATATTATTATATTGTGTGTAACATGGTTTGTTGGGGAATGCACCATGTCACTGCTTCTAAAAGTCACGATTTTGTGTATTTTTAGGCGAATTCGAATGTCTTGTTAATCTCATCAACCACATGTTCTCTCAAAACGACTATGCCGATGACTTGGCAGATGTTCATTATGAGCAACTTCAAGCCGTACCCGAAGTCTTTGTTCTTGCACTGTTTGTGGTTGTATTAAAAATGCTCTTTGGGCTAGACGATAGGACCGAAAAATATCAGTCCGAATTCGCGAAACTTGTTAATATGGTCGTAAAAGAGGAGGTTAAAAAGTGTGGGTGGGAAATGGAAGAGTGGACAGAGTTGTTTATAATTGAGGATTGGTTTGGCTACCTTCAGCGAAGAAAGGAACTGGTTAAGAGAGAGTTGTGCTCTCCGTCAATGTATACCTATAATAAACCGCCCACGATCTCAAAATTGAATGATATAATGAAGAATTGCACCATAGAGGAGGGTAAGTTATAGTTGTCTGCTGTCCATAATAATTATCCGTCCAATGTTCATTAAAGCTGATGCATAAAAATCCAATCTTTTACTGTTTTCCACCCAGGTGAACAAATCGAAAATGAGCAGGGAGAAACGGAAATGACACCACACGACAAAGCTGCAAAATCCTGTAAAACCATGTTTCACACAATTTTCAAAGAATGTCTCTCAAAAGAAAATCAAGAAATTCCTGTATTAAAACCCTACGTTCCATTACCACTTCCCACTGAAAGTATAGTACAGCAGTACTTGCAAAGATATCCTCTTGTTGCGGATCCGACAGTCAAACCAGAGTTGCTTATGGTTGATTTTGTTCAAAAGCGACTTGATTTTATATGGAATCCTAAAAAATACGCCAAACTTTTGAAACTGAAAGGCTACAAAGTGAAAATAATTCATGGAGATGCGATAAATAACTTTCCCGACGAATTAAGCGAGCAGGTGGCAGATTCAAAAGTTATTTTAGTGTTCCAACCGTACAAAAAATTTGATGAATTTGTTGGTCGTGCTCGAGAAGATTGCTCATGGAGTATGAAGCTAATATTGGGACTTTGTGATGACTTGATAAATCCTGGTGATAGTGACAAAAAAATTGGATGGTACTTGGAACCATTTTTTCAAAAACTGGTGAACGCTGTTGGAGATATGTTTATCAAACGAATTTTGACAGATCTTGTACCAATTCTGACTCGATGGGATCAATCAGATTCTGATTAATTTATTTCACACAGTATAGTATATTTTTATGTACCTGTATTTAAGTGCGTCACATTGTATCCCAGTTGAAAATTTAACTGAGGTGTTCACAAATAGTGGAAGTGTTAACTGTTTGTATTAAAGTACAAGAAATCTTAACAAACTCTATAAGTGTTATTTTATCCAATACGAAGAACTTTATTTCATTTTATAAAAACTTTGTATAAAATATTACTGTTCATTACTAAATTACTTCTACTGCTGTTCAGTCCGCAACATTAAAAATGTATTTCACCATTATCGATATTTTTATTTCTAAAACAATGTCTTGAATCATGATTATGTATTGGTATATGTAGGTAATAACTTATTCAAATGTGAAATATTCACTCGTCAATAAGTCAATATTCAAAAATACACTCTTTTATGGCTGAATAACCATTCCCACTCAATCATCCATTCCAATAATTATTACCAATTATCATTGGTACATACATGCATACTATACCTAATTTGTATGGAAGAATAATTTACAAAGTATTTGTATGACCCATTCCGGTATATTTGTGAAGACATGTAATGTGAGATTCTATTAATAATACACTGGCTTTATGAAATGTGTAGAAAAAATGGCGATACTGAGAAAGACAAAAATCTTAAAACTAGTAATAGAGTGAACACGATTTGAACGCGTGTAAAAATTTTAAAACTTCATGAATACGACAATAATCACAAAATTTATGATGTACTTGCTTTTTTGCATTGACTTCAATTTGATTTACCTCCCATCCCAAATAAATCCTCGTGGGCCTTGCTGTGTAATTTTTACGCAAAACGTTCCTGTTGTGTGGCTTTCATCCCCCTGGCAGTCTACTGGAATGTTCAGCTCCTTATCAAATTTATTGTAGACTCCGCATGTATCGCCACCTCGATCTCTATCTTCTGCGCTGCTGCATTGAAAACATCTAATTTGTACTGAAAATCAAACAATTTTTTTAAGTAACATCATTTTGAAATTTTAAAAAAACTCGTTGAAGTTTATTACAAATTTTACCTGTGTAGGCAACACACAAAGCTAACAAAACAAAAAGTGAAATATAAACCTTCATTTTCTCAACTGTCGACAAACATTTAGTGGTGAAACAAAAATATCAACTTGAACAGGGCTTAGTCAACGCTTATCGCGCTGAAAGAGTAATGTTTCAAACTTTATTTACATTTCTAACGAACTAAAGTTTGCAAGGTGAAAACTCCCATCTCCAAAATGTGGTCAGTATATGTAACGTAATTGACGATGAGGATGAGATGGAGAAGCAGGCCTAGTTCTTTTTGCAAAGCTTGAAACTATGATATTTTCTGCGCGTACGTCTATATTATAGAGAATAGAGCAACAATTCACCTGCATAAGAAGCTAAGGCAAATGTATTTAACAATATAATGCAATTTTTATAAGGCAGTAAGTACATTTTGGTACGTAAATGACTCATGTTGCATGTTTGCTATCTATATATACGTTTTGGTTAAAAAGAATAATAGCCAGTACCACTATTTCTTGGACTTCAACTATTTGAGGGTTATCGTGAGAACAAAATGCACACAGCAAACGCTCATATCTGTTGTGCTAAAAGCTCACTTGGTTGATAGTTGATACAATAATGCTTTAATGGCAATCGCTTCGTGTGGGAAAGACGCAACGCAGCGTACCTGTTTCATTAAGCGTAAGGCAAGGGATGCATAGCATAGTGTTGCTTCTGTAACCTGTCTCAATCCTATCCTAAACAAATTTCATTGTTTGTCATGCAATATCGTCCAGTATTTCATACAACAATGAATCCAACACTTTTCTTACATGCATTCCCCTAGTTTTTTAAGGTGTGTATTTACGTATAAAGTATTCCGTTTTGTGTTATTGGTATATGTGGAGTAAAATTGGTTTTTCACTATGATTCCTCTTCTATAAATATACCTTCACTGGCTTCTAATGCTGCGTCATGTTTTTTTATGTATTTACATTTAGCAAAGTTTCCTTCCACACCTGACGTTATTGCGTTGGAGGTAATGCATGGCGTACATGCAGGAGTAACTGGAGACAGGGCTGACAGGAAAGGATGAAGGAAATAATGCTATTTTCGTGTGTATAAAATTCAATGCTGACTGCTTTACGGATGAAACATGATGGAATAATGCAAACATTCAATACAATATTCCCGGGAGGTTTTAACAAATTTCTTCCCAGTATTTAATTTATTTTAGTTTTGCATATTTTAATCATGACTGTAAAAAGTAGTTGGTATAGCTTGGTTCATTTCACTAGTGGGAGGGGTCCGGTAATTACTGTGTTCATTGTGTTCTTTTCATTTTCCTTCTGGCAAGGTATATTTCTTACAATCTAAAATAAGATTTGCTTTGTTCTTATGCTTTATAAATCTAAAGATTTTTAACTGAAATGTTCGCCCTTGTAAATTAAACAGTCTCTGAGGCTGGTATCAAGTGCTGGGTGTGCAACTCAAGGAATGATTTAGGCTGTGGAGATCCATTTGACAATTCGTCTTTCCCCATTTCCGACTGTGATGCAGAGTTTAACAAACGTGAGAATCTAATAGGGATTAAGGCAACCATGTGCAGAAAAATTGTGCAGAAAGGTTAGTATTTTATCATCAATAAAGTGCTAGCTCACGTGTTCCATGAAAAATCATTACGGACTCGTTAATTCATATTGACATTTATTTTATCCCTCTTAATTTATTTCTTCTAGTTCAGGGAGAATGGCGATGGATTCGTAGCTGCGCATTTTTGGGTGAACCTGGAATCGGTGGCGACGAAAGATACTGCTCACGTCGCACTGGAACATTTGACATTTACCAAGAGGATTGTCTGTGCAGGTGAGGAGTGAAGACAAGTAATTTATATACTCGCTAAACCATAAAAAATTAAGACTAACTATAAAAGCAATATATTATGTTAAAACATTGCAGAGGAAAGGACGGCTGCAATGCAGGAAAAAATTGGCAAGCTTCCACTCATGTCGTTTGTGGTCTTACAGCACTTTCCATCTTTATGACATTTTTCAAGTTTACGTTATTTCCAGGCATGTCGTCGTGTCATTCGATATGTAAGTGAAAGGATACTGAAGCAAAACAAGAGTCTGATCTCATTTTATGAGAAAAGATCTAAAGAACAAAGACAACACGCCTAGGCTGTATGTATTCATTACCATCTCAGGTTACTACTACAAACGAATTTCAGTGTAAAGAGAAAAAAGAGAGGTATTAAATGCTATAAAGCCTGAAAATTGTATGAAAAGATGAAAAACACATTAATGACTGAAAAATAAGCATTTAATTTTTACCTAATGTATAGATAGTGAGCAGATATAGTTCTCATTTGGAACTTCCAAACTACATAAAATGAAAAAGCTTTTGTAGGCATCTTTTAATCTTGAATCTCTGTATACTTTCTACCGATTGTACGTACCACAATAAATGTTTCCCCGATCCATGACATGCATATTATTGACATCTAATGTACTAGGTAGGTATATTTATGTATTTATGTAGCTGGTATTTAAATGTGTACCCAAGTGATGAGGAGCAAGAAATTACTCAACTTATTGTGCCTTATATAACGTTAATAATTTTGTTAAAGTTTACACAAGATACCCATATAAAAATGTATGAATACAAGTACTTTGTAAGCCTTGTTGTAATAAAAAGTTAGTAAATTGTTTACAGCACAATTACCGGTGAAAATAAAATAATACTTCAATTTAACGAGATGTCACAGACGTGAATTGAAAAGGATTTGTAAATTATTGTTAAAGTTAAAGCTGCATATTGCATATTCTACAAGATGGTCAAAATGAAGAATGCTAATCGTTGCAATAAATAAACCTAAACTGATTGCTTTTAAATTGCAATACATAAAGTTCTCAAATAAAAATGACATCTTAATTCCTACCTCTGTTGTAACACGAGGCATTTATGTTTAAAGAAATGAAGATAGAATATAGGTTTTTCAATCTACTTTTATTAGATTACTTGATCAAGTAATCTTATAAAATCCCGATGTTCGTAGCCCCGGCCGTCCGGCCGTNACGTAAAATGAACGAAACGCTCAGCACTAGTACCTTCATATACATATGTAATTGGCATCTCTTGCATTTTATGGGGATTATCAATGCATGCATAAATACAATTAGCAGCACAAATTTTGTTCACTTTTTTGGGAGAGCACTGCGCTGCTTTTAAAACCTAAATAAATGTACTGCACATTCGTTAACATTTTGTCTAGGCGTCTCCGCATACCTCATTCAAATATTGCCATCAACGGTCCAACATAATTTCGCAATGCACATTTGTCACAAGCTTGATGTCCCCACGTAATTATGCAAAGCTCTGTAACATAATAGTTCGTTGTACGTACACAAGTTTGGCATTGTATTGTATAGATGGTCGTGTATATACGCACGGTATTTGGCATGTAAAAAAACTCTTTTCATCGTTTACAATAATGGTAACAGGGTGCTGCTATTGCTGGTAATAGCCCTATTCTATTCCTTGCTTGATGAGAATACTGATGTTACCGGACCTTTACAGAATACGAGCAATGAGCATTTTTACAAGCTTACTGCAACACTGTTGGGAGCATTTTGTTACAGTACATGATCCGCGATTTTTACAAATCCTGTAACATACAAGATGCATTCTTATCGTGACTCAAGCAGTACGTAAGACACATACATAATCACTTTTTTCATGTAAAAAGTTGCAAGTCTAAACGGCTATTATACGAAAGGGAAGCTTTCAAAGGAATGAAAGTAGATAATATTATTGTCCAAGACCCGCTCGTTGCTCTCTTCTAACATTTTTTGTTACATCACTTGCATCTATTTACGACAAGAGTACACAGAAACCAGCACAAAGTATGCTGTTGTCTACCATAAAAGAAAAATGTTACGGGAATATTATGAAAAAAGTGTGGAGCAAAGAGAATGTGAGCAGTCAGAACCAGAAGAATATTATTACATTTTGCTTTCTATTGATCCGTCTCAAAATGCCGATTTTTATAGTTTACAAAATTATTTTATTTATTGAATTTGTCAACAGCCTCAGAGAACAGTGGACATTGGCAAAAAAGAGTTTGGAAATACTTTCGCTCATCTCTTTTATTTCCCGATGACCTTGGTGAATAAATTGAATTTGTGGTTGTGCGGCACGGCAAAACTTGTGTCTCACTCAATTCACGTAGGTATGTACATACACATAACTCCTATTTTGGTATTTTGTTAGTTTATTAGTTTTGTAGAACGATTTTATCATCATCATCATCATAACTTTCATCCACATCAGCATTATTGGCTGTCAGTGCCGACATATTTTACTTTCCATGAAAGAAAAGGACAAGTGGAAACGCTTCATTTCATTTTGCAATTTAGTGCTCCAGTCCAGTTATTCGATCGTCAGCAATGATGGATGTGTAATAATGTCTGTGCACTGTATACATGCACAAAAATTTCCAATCACAAAATGAAAAACTCTCTGGAATTGTAGCTCGATATCCCCAGTTCATTTTCAGCTTCAAAGTCCATTAAATATTTTTTCAAACTTTAAGCAGCATTCGGCATTCACCATCCAATTTTCTAGATGCATACAGACTTTTCGAACAGAATATTTAGTCTGCCGTTGCCAGTTCACTTCTTCCTCTATTTTTCCCCTTGCTCATTTTCTGTTCATGCCATGTAATCACAAGCATCATGCATTCCATTATCGTCAGCATGAAAAGAGGTCCTTCATAGAATACCATAATGCAAAAAAAAAATCCCTGTTGTAGTGGCCGACATCAGTATTCGTTCAGCATTCAGAGGGTTTTTATTGGCATGTATGAAGCATTTTCACTACTTAATCTACTTCATTTGTATTTACAATACAGCTCTCCTGACAGGGTTCAGCGCTTCAGTGGTACATATAAGCCCATTGTACTTTCCTTCCTTACCATTACTTTGCCCACCCATTGACTTTCATGCAGAATATCGACAACTTCTCAATACCGCATTGCATACACCACAAACAAGTGGCAACAAACAGTCAAGATAAAAGTCGAGTTTTCCATTATTCTTCCTTTTTAAATTGACATTTCTCCCTGTTTATCGCAAATTCCATTCAAATCAAGCCCACAAAAGTTCGATCAGCACAACAACAACTTTCCAATAAAAGTCTTCCCTATTCGTAGTATTCTACCCACTGCACTGCCTTCCGCGGATTGCACGAGTAAAAACTAAAAACTGCGCCACGTCTGTTCATGTCCGTCCTGCCACCCTACAATGAATATATATATTTTTCAATTCAACGATAAAAAATGCACGAATCAATCGATCACGAGGAGGAAAAAGTAAAAAACGATGAAAGCAAAACACAAAGTTTTCTGTTGAAATGAAAACTAAAAACTTTATTTGACCCGATATATGCTTTACGAATAGAGCCTATATGGGGAAACGTGTAAAACAGAAATATAATATGGTAGAGCTTGTTGGAGGATACATATTTAAACCACAATAGTTGTAAACGTGTACCGTTTTATTTGAAATTGGTCAAACCTGAAACGGAAAGTGAGCGATTTCAATCATTCGGTCAACCGAGTTCAAGCATAATGAAAAAATATCAGGCTACATGCTGCCTGCATAGAGTCCAGAGTCATATCATCTAATAGCATATTGAAATTGTGTTAGAATTACATAGTGCTGCTCTACACTTCTAGGAGTGCGAGTGGAGACCGCATAAACACACGTTACGCATTCTATTCATTTTATATTTTATTTCGAATACAAAAATCAAAGTAAAAAAATGGAGGAGAGCTTACTGTTATTCTTGGTACTGAAGTGTTGTTTCTGTGAGTGAAAGAGAATTGCTCAGTTGGTCTGGCTCATGCCTGATAAAAACTTGTAGTTAACCAGCAAGCCGAAGAAAAAAGTACAACACATTCTCTGCTGAACTTATTTTTTGTCGTTCACTCATTCACACTACACATACTCATAGAGATCATAGAAGTATGCTCAACCAACCAGATAAACTAGAGACACGGGAAAAAGCTATGTTACAAGAATATGGGAAAATCAATGCTTCTTTTTACCCCTAAAAAGTATAATATTGATCAGATGGATTGGGAAAAACAACGGAGACAAGTGTTCTTCGTCCGTGCGTACTAAAGTATACGTTTAAAGCTCATTTTTTTGCTCATATAAACTACCTTTTTCAGCCAGCCTACAACAGCGGCAACATGGGTTTTAGGCATCTATTCTCTCTAGCTATTTCGTCCAAGTAAAAACGAGAAGCTCATTTCACTTTTCCTTTTTTCACTGGCTTCTCTTCCTTCAACTCTTGTATATAGCATTATGATTCCTCCAAAAACGAAAAAGTCCGCAGTGGCTCTCCAAGCCAAACCATGTGTGAGCGTGTGAAATACATGGAGGAGTTTTTGGTGGTGGCCAAAAGCAAAAGGTTCCTTTTTTCTAGATTTTGCTCGAAAAATGTGACTGTGCGAGTACTCTTGTATGACGAGGACTACAACAATCACTACCACTACTTACATTTCACTCTCAGCACCATATAATCATAGTAGTACACAAACAAAGGCGAACTGGTAAAATTCAGGGAAAAGCAAAATGTTACTTTTATATCCATCCAACACACACCACCACATACTTGCATATTACATTGAATAAACGAAGTAAAAAGCCACGGGGAAATTTTCAGCTTTAGCTGCATGTACTTAATAACAAGAGCATGCATAAACCTAAATAATATGCGTTCACTACTTTCTCCTTTTTCTACCATCCCATCATCATGCCACCATACCACCACACACCACCGATACCACGCGCGCCATAGAACTCGCCGGGCCAGGAAGAGTAAAACGGTTATTTGTATATCTGGCCTGGCACTCCTCTTCTTCAGAGTTATCCAAGAGTTATTCTGCCATTCTGCTTTCACTGCAGCAGTATGCATGCACTCCATGCCATGTATGTAGATATATGTATTAACCCGACCAAAACAGACACATGCTGCTGATTGTGAATGCGTAAAGTGGGATTGTTGTTGTGAGGAGTTAGCAGTTGTGAGAGCTTTTTGCAGCAGTAGTAGTACTCTTTTAACAGGAGTAGACGAGACCAAAGACCAAAAAGCTCATGGAAAAGGTCCCACCGTTGTACTTTATTGTAGAGGAATCACACAAAAATGCTTTCAATTTTACCATTTCCCTTCCAGTTCTCTTCTTCAAGAAGACCAACCATTGTTGCGCTGTATACACAGCATTGGGTTGATGATCATCGTCATCTTCGTCTGATACAATGGGAAAGTTTTTCCTTAATATTCCATTCCACACAACGACCTACTATTATTA
>JAHZMZ010002111.1:0-14036 GCA_027743805.1 Lepidocyrtoides sp. E14
ATCACTGTCGATGCATCGCATCACACTTACTTAAAAAATGATTATCATTATGAACCCATTGCCTGAGCTATATCTGGTATTTCACCCGCAGGAAAAACATATGCACATATTGAGATGCGATAATTAGAAAAAGGCTTTGCAGAAACCAAAAAAAAGATGGCATAAGCATACTTGATTTTGAGTTTTCCATGAAATTAGAACACTTTCCTACTTCTGGATTTTTTTTTCTGTTTTAGTTACTTCCAGTGAAAACCAAGTTGAGTTGTTTGTCTAGTTCTTACACGCTATCATATGTACGTAGTCAAACTAAAACATTAATTTCTCTTATGGTTTAACTTAAAAGACTGATTACTTGTACTTAGGTACAATTTTTTTTACTCTTATTTTTTGTCAACGAAATAACCTATTCGATCCAAAATAGTAGACAATTCTACCAATGTATGGAAACTTTGTTGAGGGTAAATTTTTTAAATCAGATTTTATATTCAGAGAACTTTAGATTGGAACAAAGATTTATTTATGCTCATTACACATATCAAAGTGGTGTGCATTACACATACATACTGAATTAGTAGTGGAGAAAGCTTAATAGAAATCATTGTGTGAAATATCTTTGCAAAGAGTCTCTTTAGATTCAAAGTTTTTAAAACATCTTCAAATAGAGTTAAGTTTTCATATTAAATTAAAGCAAACCCTTCCCTCCGTTGTATTTTGTGACACTACTTTTTTATGGACCACCATAAATCCCACAACAAGTTTTCACTTACTGCTTAGTTTATTATTATTATTATAGATAGTGATTTATTCTTAAGTCGTCTGTTTTTGGCTCATTAACTCAATAGCATTTGTATTACATCAAAACAAAATAGTAGTGCCATCTTTTTGCAAAAGGGCAGATAATATGCCAAAAGGCATTACAAAAACAACAAAGCGTAAGAATACAAGATTGCACATATAAAACGTGGTAATTGTTATACAGTGCATTGTTTGAGTTTATCATACTATTTACCGGCCATTTTGCTGCCTATTGCAATTTGAAAACCACCACACACAAAAACACAATTTCATGTGGCACTTATTAGGATTTATGTGGAGGCACTTAGCAGAAAGAGAGCAACCATTGCCATTATTGTTATTACACTATTATCATTACCATCATGATTATTAGATGGCCTTAAAGAGCAAATATTTTAGACAATGAAAAACAGAGTAGATAACTGCTGCGTACGTACTTTGCACAGCAGAGTGGCCTTGTGTAATATTTATTTCATATTTAACTGTGTAGATGAATTTCATTTTGCTTACATTACAAGTTAGTAATTTAGCATCTCTCTGTGAGTCTCTTTCTTGGGAAAAACTTTCTATAGCAGTGGTAGAAACAGCAATATCAACAAAGATTCTTTCTTGCTCTTCTTCATCTGTTAAGGTTTTCAGGCTAACTTGAAGGAAAGGAATCTCTGGAATTAGACTTTTCGCTGCTGTTGATGATGATGATGATGATGAGGAAGAACTAAGGAAAAAAATAATATGAAGCAAGAAACTTACTTGGTTTTATGAGATGCTTCTCATCTACTCTGACTATGTACACATCGAGATCACATTTCTGATTAAAACACTTTCTAGTTGAGTTGACTATATATCTTTATGAAGATGTGTGTGTGTGTGCTGTGCTATCTTTTTTGTGGCTTTTTGCTAATATGTGTACACAAGAACTACTATTACAGTAGTACTACTTACTGCAGTAGTCAAAAAGAAGCCAACAGACAGCGAGGTGCTAACGCTGTGGTGTCTCGAGTCTTCTTGCACGGTGGTGGTGGTGGCAGGAAAGCAAGCGAAGCTACTTTCTTTCTGTGTTTTTATAGTCGGCTGCGTAAATATAATATATGTACAACAACAGGGTAGTATTATTGTGACTGTAAGGAAAAGTATGAAAAGGAAGGTTTTAGTGTACACTGTACACTACATACTTTTAATACTATGTATAGCTTTTACAGCTCTTCTCACACCTAATTAGTGTCATGAACCAAGAGAGAGATGGTTTCCGCCTCCTATTTCTTCCTCTGATAGAAGAAATTATTTCTATACAATGCAAAATGAACGTGTATATTCTAGAGACACAATAAGAAATGCTGTGTGGTGGCTGACGGTGCTATGCTAAGTCGCTTTTTGCTGTTATGAAACAGCAATAAGGCTAGTATGACAGGTTTTTAACCTCTTAAATCATTGCCAGAACGTATTTTACTTTAATTACGCAGTTCTCCTCTCCATCCCTCTCTCTCTCTCTCTTGTTTTTGCTGACTTTTCACACACACACTTATAGCCAATCTAAAAGGGAAACACTACTAACGAAACACTCCTCCCTCACTTTTTGATATATAGCTCATTGTCTCTATAAATACTGCCCACTGCACGTGCTTTTTAGCATGCCCTTTTAAGTAATTCGTTTTATATTAGTAAATATATACCTATTTCGTTTTTTTAAAACATTTATTATTTCAGCTCTCAGAAGTAGTGAAGGAAAAACGTAGAAATAATTTTTGGCAATCAATTTATAAAAAGGTGGTTTTCTTCCTATAAGAAGCTTGTTCTCTAAAGTGCAAAAATTACTTTCAGGGAAGAACAGGAAGAAAGAGGAAAATTTCCAGTAGGAAAGTTCCATGAAAACTTACTGTTCACTTCTTCCTTTTTGCAGAAGCAAATTTAAATATTTTTTATCAGATACACAGTTCATCATTAGTACGGATGTGAGTTGGAAAAGGAAAACGTCTCCAATGTATAAAAATTTAACTAGTTTATTTTTCTTTAACTTTCGTTGTGAAAATGAGCCGGGTTGCATGCTTTACATTTTGTGTAACATATTCAAAAATTAGCATTTCCTCGCTGAACGAGGTCCGTTCAAACCGCAACCTGCTTTCATCCTTACTGATTTGTTACACCTAATAATATGGCGCATACCAACTACTAAACGTCCAACACGCAGAATGATAAAGGAATAATATGTGTATAAAATAATAAATGTACAGAGTGCATACATTCCATTGAAAACCCGCTACCATTATTACTCGAATTATACAAACTTCTAAATTAAAAACTATGCATGCATTCTTCCACGAATCTTTTTGTGGTTCAAAAAAGCCGTGCAGCTTCCCATAACATCACCATATACAGCATTTTGCGTTACACTATTTATCCTTTAAAGGACACACGAATGCTTATTCCCATGCCTCGTCTCTTTTCCGTTGCCTGATGAAGCGGGAAAGATTCTTCCTTATTTTGCGCAGCATGTATCTATCCTAAACAAAAGTCAAGTTGACACTTAAGGGAAATTAATGACAGTGGTCTAACCTCCACTATATTTTTCTGGCTATTTAATTACATACAGCCTCCTACTTTTCGTGGCCATTTTATAAAAACAGAAAAAAACGAGATAGACGGAAGGAGGAAGCCGCAGGCACGTCCTGTCATAAGTTACATACACACAACATGCATTAAACGTACAAAAGCCGAAGCGGTCGGTCGTTTTGGTTGGTACAGTGTTGTTGTCGTTGTTGGGAGATTTCATATATCCTACCTAAAAAAACGCATCCTTTTCATTTACTACACAATTTTCGTTTCAGCCACTTTTTCACAATAAGCATATTATTTAGTAAGAAGAATATTACACACACATACTTACTTTCTTCATCATCATCCAAACTATTTCCTGCTATCATTCTTGGCATAATACATGTACACAGATTCTATTCTCGTGGTAAGTTACGTGGCATTTCTGTACTAAGGAAACAAGCGTCTTCCCTCCTCCTGTCCTCCTCGATTTTATGAAAAGAATTACATTGTCATCATCATGCAGGCTCCTTTTTCTTCGCTTGTATTAATGCTTTTATAAAAAGGAAGATTATATTTTAGACGGTGAAATAAGAAAAGCTACTCGACTAGCGCAGTAGTTGGTATTTATTAGAGTATGTTCAGTGAACGTGTTCATATACTTGGTTTGATCTTTCTTCCTAAATGTGTATGCTTAAAAACTGTATCATAGTTTTATATATTATTATGTATTTCTCTGTGGATATTATTATTGAGGTGGTAAAGCATTTATTTCACAAGCGTGATACATTTTTCCCTTTGGGAAAGCTCACCTATTCAACCACCTTTTTGTCCTCAGTAGTGGCTTGCATGGTTGCATATTATTCTTTTACGTGTAGCCAATATTCCGAATGTAATGAATGCCAGTAGATCATGTCTCGTGATATTTACACATTCAAGATCCCAATTTAAACACCATTACATAATATACTACCATGTTGCTGGGTTTTCAGTGAAAAGGAACTATTCAACATGAAATTTGCGAAGCAGTAAAGAGCAAAAGATTTCTAATGCGTTCGCGCATATTGTATAATACCAGCTTGTTAGGTTCGACGTTCCATATTATTTGTAATCCATTAAGATCCCTGATAGCTGATTTGAAATAGTGTTTCACCAAAATTGAAATGCGAAAGTCTCTCCAAACTCCACGGGAAGGATGTAATAATGAGATGATACTCAAAAAGTTCCTCCTTCAGTTAGAGGGACGCTTTTATTCATGCAAGCAAGCATATGAATAATAGATTCGAGAGAATCATCTACTAGAAGTGATAATAATTCGAGACTTCTGACACTGTCCCTGGTGTCTTTTATTGTGTACATTGTATAGAGTCTATGTCGCATACCAAGAGAAGAAAGCAAAAGTGAAAAGGAGAAAAGATATTTTGTGAACTTACTCACATGTAAAGAAAGTGCGTATATAGGAATGTATATCAATGTAGGCAAGATACTTAGGTTTTACGTGTTGGATGAAATAATGTGGCACATTTGTGTGTGTGAAGTGTGTAAAAATGACTGAGAGAAAAGTGTATGAAAAGGTTTATTTTCTTTCTATTTTCTATACTCTTTCAATCTTTAAAATATAATATATTCAATGCTTCTACTGCCACTGCTGTGAAAAGAACTTTCATGGTCGCCGTGAAAAGAATAACGATGAAAGGAAGAATCTTTGTATTCAAAACTTTGTCTTCTAACGTGTCTATGTATAATACTCGATATTCGTACTCATGGTTCTTTCCTAAGTACTGTTATAGAATGCAGTTTAAAAGTGAAGAAATAGATCTTATAGTATTAAAAAGAAAAACGGATGCGAATTTCTTGGTATTTGCGGTGTGAAAAGTTGGAAATTTGTGATAAAAACTAATACAAGTGGATACACGAACCCATATGTTTGAATTACCTATTTTGACATATAAATACATATCAGCATTTTTTTCTCGCACATAATGTGCTGCTTCCAAATTTTGAAATTGATATACGTTGCTGTATTGATAAATAAAAGAATAAAAAAGGGTTATCGGAGGAAATTAAGAGCTAAACGATTTGCCGGAAGATGTCGTATTTGGTGTCCATCCATTGAAGACGAGCTTGATGATTACCTATTTTGCTATTGACATTACCATTCCATCCAACTATATAGAGCATTTGACCTTATCTTTGTTTTCTACGTCACAAATTAATAGTTGCCTTGAACCGTAACTAGTTATATTATCATCAGCGTCATCTTTCAAACTGATACCTCGAGATATTGGCCTGGTATATATATGAATTTTCTCGTTGTAAGTTAAATATGAACATCAAAATGTAAAGGCAAGAGAAAACAAAGTGAAATTATCAAACTTCCGGCCAATCTTTGAGCAAAACTGATTCAATGTTTTAAACTGTGACATTTTCACAATACGCATGCATTCCTTAAAGAATCGTTTACACACATTTAAACTGCTAAGCGTTTATTGAACCTTCAACTTAAAAACCCATTCACAGCTGTGGGACGTCTCTTTTTGAGCATCTCCTCTGTTATTATTGGATGCCTGCTGGCTTCGTCTACCGAAATAGCCCATATATAACGTCTTCATGGACAAATCTTCCAAGAAAATTGTTCTCGACCCGAAGAACATTTTTATAAAAGAGTTTAATCTATGGTATGCATATTTTGCTTGGAAAGAGCAATTTAGGATCACTTTTCTCAAATTTTATGAGAGTCCAGCTCCGCCCATTCCCCTATTTTCTCCACTTCTTCAGTTCTACTGGAACCAACATGCCCATTTATACACGTGGCTGCGTATAGGAACAAAAACTTACTTTTTTTACCGTCTGTAACTTTTATCTTCTGTGGGAGTGCAATATCCTATTTTACAACAGGCTAGGTACTTAAAAGCCATCAAATATGAATTTATAGACACTCGCTTTCACATACATCCATCCATTTCAAAGGAAAGAAGAAAGCCATATGGACTGACTCCCTGATGTTTCCACAACCCTTTTCCATGCTTTCTTACCACTTTGCTTGACATTATCTCACAAACTGATTGCATTCGGATAATATGTACGTATATACATATACGTAAGTACACATTCCATGCCACATACACGTATATACAATATGTATCATTACGGGGTATGAAACTCCAGCTATATGGCAATAGTATTTGACTAACGCAGTGAAAATGTATAAACCAAAAATAGTGTCTTCTTCTCGCATTTAACGTGAAGGCATGCGTACCATCTTATTCCTTTCATGGACAGTTATTAAAAGACCATAGTAGCACTTTTTTATTATACACCTTGATTTGAACAAACTTTGCTTTTATAATAACTAATATTACATTTAATGACGACGATGATGATGAGAACGAGCTTTACTTCTGGTTCTAATAATATTACAAGTGAAAGTCATTCAAACTCATGTTTTCTACCGTACCCAGAAAAAAACCAGAATATTATTCCAGAGCGGGTACGACGATGACGAAGATGCGCTTGAAGGTAATAACCTGGGATGGGATGCATAGATATACACATACCTGCAGTTTTTTTTTCAAATTCTCCCTAGAGTACCAGGAAACAATAATTTCATAAGGTACTTTTTACTTTCTACTCCTCTCCCTTTTTGAGAACAGCATTGTTATATTTTCATCTGCCCGGAATAGTGGTGTGGTGTAGCACTAAGCGCGGAGCGCCTCACCTCAACAAATGTTCACTTTTTCAGACACAAAGTTTTAAATTCTTTTAGACTACCTCTGTGTAGCTTTGGGAAGGGAAGATGTGAAGATAATGCAAAACATTTTATGAGTTTCACCCTCCCAACCTCTCAGTCTGCCTGGCCAAGAAAGAAAAAAGAAAAGAGACATTCCATATTTTTAGCATGTGCTTTTTTATAGATGGCTTTTGGGACTAAAAATGAGCTTGATGTCACATTACTACTACTACTCCTCTGAAATACATGGGTAGTCTGTAGGGTTGTTGGTTGTTGGACAATCGTGATGCAAAATGCAGCATTTCTAGTAGTAGATGTGATATAATGTAGGCTATAATGGGGTAAAGGTAGTGGCAAACTTTTAAGTGTGTTCTTGAGTATACCTACACAAGCACATGATTTTTTATACTGCCGTAACATATGTAGAAACGTGTAAGTTATAATAACATTTTATTATTATGCAGTTCTTTTATCGTACAACTGTGAAAAACAAGGTAGACGACAGGAAAGGTGGTAATGGTATTAGCAAAGTGTGTGCTTCTTCTTCTGTTCCCAGTTTCCACCACCGCTATTACCTTTTTTCGCCGTAGTATTTTTATTATAATCCAGTTGTACCATTAAAAGGAGGAAGAAAAGGAAGTTAAGTGATGAAGCATTCTGCATTATGCCCATCAAGATGGGTTTTGAAAAGATGTGCCTGTGCTTTCCCATCTTCGACTTTTTTAAAAACTGAGATGATGAGATGAGGCTTTCAGTAGTTTCACCGTGATGATGATCATCATGATGCTTTAAGCATTAATTACAGTAGTGGGGAGATTCATTCCAATATTAGAGGATAGTTAATGGGGGATTTGGACGCAAAGAAACAGGAAAAAGTGTTATGAGCTTTGACTACAGAGATATTGGAGATGGAAAGAGTTTTTTTGGAACCATCATAATGATGATAAAAGGTGAAGCAAAATCTACTCAGACAGGCCTAAACTTTCGGAGTTAAGACGCGTTGAATTAATGAAAAACAACTTGATGCGTGAATATATGAGGAAAAATGCTTCGATAGATTTTCTTAAAAGCTTCTGTAAAAAAATCTCTTCAGTTTTAGTAATCTTTGTATACCTACTCATACATGAATATGGTTCAGTGGGTCCGTTAATTATGCAAACGATGACGAAAGAATCTTAAATGTGTATCGAGATGCAACTTACACGTTTAAATAAGTTTCGTTTCGACCAGAGCTTGAAAATTTGTAAGCTTATACAGCAAGGGCTAAGCTTATATCATTCAAGATATATTTTGTATGGGTAGCAAAGTGATACCAGCAAACTTGTACGCATATTATTAAATGTCCTACGTAAGTAGTACTCTTCAATGTTTTCATGAACTGATTGACCTGAACCA
Organism: Lepidocyrtoides sp. E14; assembly: GCA_027743805.1. Lineage (NCBI taxonomy): Eukaryota > Metazoa > Arthropoda > Collembola > Entomobryomorpha > Entomobryidae > Lepidocyrtoides > Lepidocyrtoides sp. E14. Next base: position 8,450 of record JAHZMZ010002111.1, read on the forward strand.
TTTTACTTAGCTTTATTCTACTAAAACGCCTTAAGACATGTAATTTATCAGCGTTCTAATCATTGGCAGTAAGGGTTTCTTTCCAATTTAGCTGATATGGAGGAGAAAGCTATCAGTCACCAGAAAACTATTAGTTTTCTGATGGTGATCATTTGATTTTGTAGAAAACTAACCAACTAATTGCGAGGATTCTTAGAACTGAAATGTTACGTAAACAAATGAAAAAACATTGTGTACCAATATAAATGTCATTTTGGTTTATAAAAGATATTCTCCCTGATTAATGGCTTCTGCGAAACAATTGACCCCGACTAGAGACAATAATGTCCATCGCGATCCCTTTTATCTCCCTTGATTCCTTCTTTGTGTACACATAGGACATGGTTTTGGGCTTAACTCCAAAAACACGAATCTCTCTGCTTTCAACTTTACAATCATAAAATAACACGACAGTACTACCAACATGTACTCCTCTATATTACATTTATGCACATGTACATACGTAGCTATTAGTCTCTACCATTTAATGCTACTGTTCTTCAAAACCTTTACTTCCTTTATTTGGATGTACTAACAGCATCGTTGCTTGTTAATGTGTCGGCAGTTTCTGGACCTTTTGTCCGACATAAAAATATGTTATCCCGAATTTATATCTATATTTTAAATCAAAATACTTGAGACATTCTTGAGACAGATTTTGGAGGAAAAAAACTGGTAAACGAAAAGAATAAATTACTGTTCCACGAAAACATTATTATGTTCAGTGGAGAGACAAAAGTGTTAAAACATACTTAACTATTTGGTCATCCATCTTTACCATTGCTATTTTCTACTTTATATGTGCTTACTATTACTTTTAAATCACAAGGAGAAGATACATGAAGAAAGAGATGGGCTTTATGGGGGCATTATGTATCTATGTTCGCCACATTTTACAGATATCTGAAACATCAACTGGACAATGATATGTGACTCTCACATAGGAAATCTCTGAAAATATTTTCTTTCCTCTAACTTTCATGCATATATGTATGTATGTACATGTCTTTCTGCTTTATGTTGCTTGCTTAGGTTTCTCTCAAGTGCTCAAATACTTCCACTCACACAAGGAAGAATGAAGGGGTGGAGATGGGCAAGTCAATATGCAATGTGAGTCATAAATATAGAAACATACGTAAAAAACAGCTTATTTTCTCTCTACTACATACATGCATAGAAAAGTGTAACAACTCCTTTTGTTCCACACCACATACAATAAAAAAAAGTGATAAAGCTAGTTTTCTTTTTGGCGATCTTTCAAACGCTTCTGGAGAAAAAATACTTCCCTCCAGATTTTTTTTTTCTTTCGCCTTTTTGCGCTCCATTTAATGCAATAAGCCATAAAATGTCGTGATTTGGGGTGTGTATTTCTTCTCTTGCTCTTTTTCTCATATATCGTCCAGCAGCATCTTAACAAAAAGGCTTTCACGCTATTTACAAGATTGTGCTAGTGTATATACGTTGAGGTAGAATGTAGGCACATCAAAGATGCATTATTTGATATGAAATAATGTTTCACAAAAGAAAAAAAATACAATTGTAATGCACAATATGCATGGGTAAATGGTGTGTACACAGTTGTTATTACGGTACTACTGTAGAGTAAATCATGCTATACACACTACATAAAATGTAGAAAAAACGCAGTTAGCTCACTTACTTGATTTTGGTAAGATAGGAGAAAAGAACAATTACTAAAAAAACTGGGCCCCCATTTCAGTTTTTTTTATTCCAGTAAAGCGTAATATTATTATCACTATCAAACCCTTTCTCAATTTTATGCTCTCACTTTTACTCACTTCATTCCAGTGCAACTGTCCTTGACATCCAGTTTTAATCTATTTCCGAGGATTTTCATAAAAGCCCTTACTTTTACTTTTTCCCGTTTACGATTCCTTCCTCTGCTGTTCATCTATGCATCTACCATTTAACTTGATTTTATTTATTCTTTCGTAGTACGCATCACATCATGTGTATGTTATATATAATAGACCTATTAACAATTTAAGAAGAACGTAAAAAAACAGGAGCAAAATAATAAAAAGCGAGATGAAAACTCTTGTTAAGCGTTGATACTAAAATGGATTTTTTATACGACTTGATGTAGAACTTGTGTCAAGGCATTTAAAAAATTGTAACTTGAATACACTTCTTACTTTTCGCCACACTCCATAATGGTAATAATACATGGCTAATATTATTTTCAAACACTCCCCCTTACTTTCTAGCACCGACTGATGTTTCTCTACTGCTGATTCATGGTTTGGCACGAACAACGTATTTGTTCAGTGTTTGGTTGATTTTTTCTCTTTTCCCTTTTCTTATATGCGTACTTCCATACATGTATGGGTACTCCAATTTACTTGAACAACTTGTTCCATAGTATGTATTGTAGCTGTTGGCTAAGATTTATCTTGTTCAATTCCTTTAGGAGGATTTTCGGGTATGTGTCGTCTACATGCCTTTGTGAACAGGAGAAAAGAGGGATACATGATGCAGCAATAATTCTTTTTCTTGTCTGCCTTTTTGCATATTTATGCACTGCTTCATCGTGCGGTTTTCGTTTTAGATGTGTGAACAAATTCCTAACAGCTACACCATTTACTGTTACCATTTTGTACTAGTCAGTCGTCCGTGTAGACCAACTTGTGCAAGTATCCGAAAAACCAACGGGGATTTTATTTTCTGTTGCTTGAGATTTTGTCTAAAGAAATGGAAAAAAGTAATTTATAATTTTGGGGAATATTAATTCAAGTAATTATTGAATGAATAAAGTGGCTGTTTCATTATGCGTAGTAATAATATATCTGCATAAAACACGGACGACGCTACTTGTCTCAACACTTGTTGTAATGCAGAGATCATCTCAACATTGATAACAACAGCGCCAGTATAAATGTATAGTAGCAACATAGCCTTAATGACTCTAAACCATCTTAAAAGTTTCTACTTTAAAGGAAACTGATACTTCGATTCTTTTTCCTGGCATTAGGACAAGTAGGAAATCAAGAAAGTACGGAACGTACAAAGAAAGGAAATAACATTTCCAGCCAGGAAAAGCATCTCAACACTACTTGATAAAAAGTCTTGCAAGGCTGGATCACAACATTGAAAAAGTGGTTCCACTTCCTAATTTCATTAGTAAGTTTTGTTGTGAATACGATAAGGAAGAAGACGGTACTACTACTACAGCTGGTGTATTGCTACTATCATGATCATCTTAAGAGAGAGAAAAATATCACCACGTCATCATCCTTCTTCCCCTAGAAAATAATGGCAGTAGATAGGCAGTTAAGAACTTTCACGAAAGGTCTGCCGCGTGCACTTGTAATATGTATGTGTTTCTATTTTCTTTATGTTGCATGCATGTTAATTTTTTTATTCAACCTGCCATGTTAAGGGGAAAAAAGTTGATACTACTACTACTACTGCTATTATTATATCCGTGTCATACTTAATGTTTTTTTTGCTACGCTCTTTTGTATGCAATGCACACGAACATGTTCAATGAAACTTGAGAGAAAAAACGACGAGAAGGCAAAGTTTTTTAGTACTACAATTAGCTTGAACAAGGCTGGAAAAAAGACAAAACCAAATAATGAATGTATCAGACAAGCAGTAGAAATTCGAGAAAAAAAGTTTAGTCAGACAAGCAAGTCATGTCGTGATGAGTAAAGTGAGTTTCCCTTTTCCATTGTCATTAGCCTGCTCACCGAGCGAAGTACTCTGGTTTTCTCATGATTAGCTTAGAAAGGGAATAAAAACCATGTTCTTCAATTTCTTTATTGACCAGCATTTGTCTTTTTGTCTATAAGGGCGATTGTAACAAGAAAATGTTTTATTTAGAAAATTAGCATGTTTTATAGTATGTATTCTTACTTTAATATTATGCTTTGACGGAAATCGTATCCGTTTTCCATCTGCATTACATCTAATATTCAAAATTAGTTTGATTAATAAAAAAGTCAAACATGGCTCTGCCTGTGGATTAAAAATACTTTTAGTATGAACTCCGTATTATAAATAGATGAGACCTACGAACGTAAATCATAATATGAGCTCTACTTTCAATTTAGCGATTATTAAGTATAAAATATCTTTTCACTGCACATTACCATTATAATAATTATACTACGTTACCAGCATAAAGCGTGGTGAAGCTCAAGGCTAACTTTTTGTTAGTATAGGAGAAAAGCAAACTAACAAATCATGTTTGTTTGTCAAAGAGAAAATATTTTTTCTTTGAAATGAAACGAGACAAGTAGGGAAGATATCCGTTTCAGTCTGCACTCTCAACAAACTTACACAAAACGAAAGTAGGATTTAATGCGTCTTATCTGATACTGTAATCACTAGCAAAGCACGACTTCACACAACCAACACCATGATCCTCATATTATGGTTGGAGGACTTCTCATCATCATTATGGATAAATCTCAGTTTGTTTAAAAAAAAGTCTATAATATTTTTTCTTTGCTCAGCATTTTTGTTTGTAGTCTACTCTTCTTCTACTATAAACTCATGCAATATATTATAATGTGTACAATGTAATTAATATCGGCTTTCAGGAAGTTTTCTTGACACAGGAAATTATTTTCTCATGGATTTAATAAGTGGTTTGTTTGAAGTTAACATGAATGAATGAAAGTACATTTACTGCTACATAGCAAGCACTTATATAACAAGCATACAAGAAGTTGCCTTAGTTTGTCTGTTGGATTATTTTGTGCTACTGATGGTGATAGTGGTGGTTTGTTTTTTGTGTTATTTGAAGTGTTGCTGAATGTTAATAATGAACTTTTGTACATATCCACCCTAATAAATTGTCTACATTAGGTATATAATATCAAGCATATTTTTGTATCAAAGTTTGTTAAAATTCACAAGTAGCAACTCAACCATATGTACATGTAGACAGTCTTCACTCAAGTTTTTTTTCTACTAGTTTCATTTCATCAACTCAGCTAATTTTTTTTCTCTGTATTATAAAAACAAACTAATCGGAGAAAACAACTTGTTTTTTTTCAGTAGGAAAAGAAAAAAAATGTTAGAGAAAAGTAGTTTTGTGTGAAGAGTATACAAACGTGATGATGATGGTGAAAGCGAAAGATATTATGAAAATGTGCGAAGATTGGCAGCAACTTCAAGTTGATACGGTTAAAATGATGAGTGCTATGACAGACGTTCTATGTTTAAGTTTCAGTGTTATTTCCTGTAATCATGCGTTTCTTTCTACCTAAAACATAATATGACTCAAGTTGTAAGTTTCTACAGAAAGACGCACACTAGACTCTACTACCTATTTTACATACAAGAAGATAGTTTGCTGCAGTGCACATGTTTCTCAGCCTAAGTATCCGAAACAACATCAACCGGAACTATCTTTTTGCCTTACGTGAGGCATCTATATAACTGAATTCAGGTTTTAGGTAAACAGAGCTTTTTAATAATATATATACATACTATAAGAGATGGTTAATTAAATCGAGTAAGATATACAACTTGTAGTACGCACTCACTTTTACGAACTCCTACTACTTTTTTTTCT
>JAHZMZ010002112.1:0-12924 GCA_027743805.1 Lepidocyrtoides sp. E14
GAATAAAGAGAAACAGATCGCTAAATTTTTTAAAAAGTTGTTGTCCTAGGCTTTCTTTTTACCATGATTTTACCCAATTTTTTTCTGAAATACTATACGCTATACAGAATCATATTCTCACTTTGATAAGATTCATAGTATGAATTTCATACGAGTATTTATAAGATTCAATGATCCAGTGAGCTGTCGGTTAATGAGCTACATTTATTACATCTATACAGGCGTTTTCTAAAAAAAAAATATTAAAATCGCCGAGTGTAAATATGTGACAGCTTTCTGCAACTTCTTATATTCTAACATCATGTATTTTTAACTATACATGTATCGGTCGCTGAAAGATAAGGTGTTCATGTAGACATTATATTGGATGCAAGCAAACCTATTAATGACAATTGACAATGCATTGATTATCATCAAATAGTCAAATGTTTTATTGTCGTCTGAACTTGGGAAAATTCTAATCAATATGAAATGAAAAACATCTAGAAGTTATTTTCAATCATCCAATTTTTTTCATTTTCATTTGCACACGCGATATATGTATAATCAACCAATTTATTTTTCTCATCAAACCGTCTTATTTCAGCAAGATAAAATTAAAAATCACGCGTCTTACAACAAAATCAAGAAAAATCAGTGAAAGTTTAGATTGCGTTACATATCATTTCCACACAACTCAATTTCATCCAGAAAGTATTTGATGTCGTCGTTAGTGACTTCAGAGCTCTGAATAACGAGTCGGAAAAAATTTTGGTAGTTTCGAAGCGGTTGGTACGTAACCATCATGGAACCTCGTCGCATCATTTTCTCTTTAATTTTCGGGGCAACCTGAAACAGGACATGTTGGAATCAGATTTGTCACTAAATAGAGTATATTAGGCTTGCTTAATTAGGTAGAAAGTTTCTACTAGAAACAGATCAAGAAAACGAACTTTTTATTATTATCTAAGATTATTATACCTTGTGCAATTTTTCCCAGAATTCATGCGAGGTTTGATTCATATCTCGCATGGACGGTGGAATATACCAAAACGTAATGTTTGTGCATTCAGGTTCCTCCATCAGCAATTTAAACGCTGGAGCCCTTTTTTTCAACTCTTGGACGTATGGATAAATAAAATGTCAAGTTACCCACCTAAGCTGACTTTGCAGTTTTTTCGATACTTATTCGATTTAAAAAAATTGTTTCACAATACCCCATGCTGCATCCACGTGCAAAAATAGCTCATACTTTTGGCATACGTTTGCAATTTCCTCGATCGGATCGAATGAACCCAAAACAGTAGTACCTTGTCAATCGCCACCATACAGTTAAATTAACAATTATACGTTAAATACTAATCAGAGTTAGGGGTAAACCAAACAATAGAGTCACATACCGGCAGTGGCAGCGACCATAAATGGTTCTTGTCCCCTCTCAACTGCTTGCTCAATTTGATCAACAAGCTCGGTTACATTCATTTTTCCTCTGGCATCCACCTTGATGCCTATCACATTTTTCATTCCCAGCCCTAAAGTATGGAGAATTAATTTAAGACAAGCTGTCAATGTGTAAATGAACCAACCGATTTTCAAACAAACCTTGAAATGAAGCCAATTTTTTAAATGAATAGTGACAGTCCTCGGATACAAACATGACCATTTCCTTCATGCCACACAGTCCTTGCTCTTTCACTTCCGGTCGTTTCCTGTATCTCGCCACTGAAATGGCATACCCATTTGCCATCGATCCACCAGGACAAAAGAGCCCATCTCCTTGTCCTCTTGGAAAACCCACCATATCTCGCATTTTTTCAAACACTTCCAGTTCCATGACGGTAAAGACGGGAGCCACTTCATAAGTGTACACAGATGAGTTTAGAGCAGATGCTACCCATTCCCCACAAATTCCGTAAGGATCCAGACCTGAAAAGAGTTGGTTGATAAAGTGTGGATGACCTGTTTTGACACTGTACTTCATAACATCTTTGAGAAGATCCAAAAGATCGTCTTGACTTTTCACCGGCTTCTTTCCTAGCTTTAGCGGCAACATAGACTGTAGATTTTCTGGTAGTCTAAAGCGAAGAACGGGCTTGTCTCTTTGAACGCCTTCAAATATGGCTTCCTTTAGAATCAGTTCGAAAACATCCCGGAAAAACTTTTCATGAGTTTGCTTATCAGGAAACGTTTTATAGTAGAGAGGATTATCCTGAAGCTCAGGTTTTTTCGGGTCTTTTTCAGCAGAACTCATGTTTTCTCAGGTCAAATAAAATAATATGACGGCTGTTGCTGGTATGGTATCTGGTGACAACGAGCGTGATTATTATCTCAGTGGAGACAATTTTGTAGTAGAAATTGAAAGTTTGAGAAATTGTGCTGCCCAAATTATTTAAAATAGGGCGAGGCCAAATGAAGTGAAGCTTCTCTAAATAGCAACCTCAAAATAAATATAGTAACCAACGAGGAAACTATATAAGTTCGAATGTACGTGCACACTTTTTATCATAATAAGCGGCAAGTATTACTACAGAATAAAAAAAATACCTAATACCTATAGTTATGATTTGAAGCATACCACAAGAGACAATACTTTTTAATGACTCGTAATTTTTTTTATTTGTCTGCAGTAGACTTGGGCAACTGAATCATTAACGATTAATCCTTCGTTTGTTCTTTTGTTATAATTTTTGAATGAGTAAAAAAGCTACGTTTCTATCTTATTTATTAATGCCAAAGCAAAGTTCACATTTTTAATGTTGCAATAATTTAGATTGACTTTTCCTGACAGAATATATAAGGATGTTGTGGCTGCGGTCTTTAAAAAACAGGAATTGTCATTCAATCGTCATTCAATCGTCATTTGATGGCAATATCCATTCCTTGGAACTTGGAACCTCATATTGTTCACAACTCTTACGGAAGCACACATGCAGGATGACTGTAGAAAACAGTTATTGCTACATGAATCTATTTATGAAGTAGCGTGACTAACGTGGGCGTAACATGCTGCTAAACTTAAGTATGTGTACATAAGTCATCAAAATATCTTATTATGAATTGTTAAGTAATTAAAATAGCTAAACCAATTTGACATTTACAAGAACGACAATGACAATTTGTATGTACGCACCGCACCGCTAACATAAAATGTCAAATACAACGAGTAAAAGGTTTAGTCATTCTTCAAAGAACGTCACATCATTCCCATTATGATCATCATTTTCATCAAGTTTTTATCGAAAATCATCAAAAACTGTAAAAATATCAATATTTTGGAACTGCTACTAATTTTTATCGACAGTAGAAGCAGCTATGCATTTGTTTAATGGAAAATTTCATTTTCTTTACCCTGACATTGAAATGAACAATGCATCAATAATTTTGCTACGTATGTACTTCAAGGTCAAGACGTTTGATAGCAATTTGGCATTCATATCCAATTCAATAGCGTTGTAGCCAAAACAGAAAACAGAATATGAAAAATTAAAATGTTTAGTAAAAAACAGACTAATTTTATTTTGATAACTTTAAATAGGTACACATAAATAAATAAATAAGTTATGCTACAATAATTAGGAATGAAATATTTGTATGAAGGTTGCAAAAGCTTGTTTTTTGAGTCGTTTCTTTTTATAATCATCCCAAAATGCCCAGCATCGAGCTTGCATCTCTCATTAACAAATTCTCATTTGTTGCATCAACACACATTGGCTTATGTTCTATAACCGTGCAAAATGTATACTCATTTCTGGAACACTTGGAATGACAAGGGTCACCACATTGACCGTGAATGCAAGCCATATTTGTTGGACAGTCGTGGTCTCTAAAGCACTTTGGCGTACAAGCAGGTGGAATACCGTTGTAGCCAGGTAAACAATGACAAACTGCCCTGTTTCTGCTTACATGACATGATGCCATGGTTCCACACGGGGAGGGATTACATGGGCTCACTTTCCTCTTGTTAACAAGACTGTATGGACCAGCTATAAATGACAGCAAATCAATTGTTACCATTGAAAAAATTGTTTAAAAGAAGGAAACTTTAAGTAGTTTACTTACTGTGACCACCATTCAATGTAGAATTTCTCTCTTCTTCAGAGGAGAAACACCGCTTCCACGGCTGGCCGACATTAGGACACCAACAAGTTGCTCGGTGATTCTTTGCTTCACATTTCGCACCGGTATGTATGGCGCAAACATGTTGACATGGATTAACACAGAAACCATGGAGACCGCATGACATGTCATCGGGGCAATCTGTATCACTGTCGCATTCATCTCCTTCAACTACAAAATGTGCGAAATATAGACATTACTACAAGTTACAACAGACACATGATAAAAATTACTTCAATTTATGTCATGCTTACATGGTGGTCTTGGGGGCATCTTGGCACAATAATAATATGGGTCCCCCGTAAAGCCAGAAGGGCAAAAGCAAGTGGGAACGTGCTCTTTAACTGTAAAAATAATGATTTGATGAAGAAATTTCAAAAATCACATAAATGCTGAAATAATAATGTTGACCTACTGTTGCATTCTGCGTTGTTTCCACAAGTTCCCATGCATGGTGATTGACATTTTCCGTTGACGCAACTTTCCATTTCAGAACAAACAGTATCATTTTCACAAGTTGGCAGGTCATTCCTTTCTTTGAGTTTAATGCAGGTGGAAAAGCCATCCCCTTCGTATCCGTTGAGACACTTGAAGTAAATACAGACTTTTTATATAAGGTAATTTTTGATCATGTGTATATAATTCATCTGTTGGTGTCATTTATATTACTTTGCATTGTGGTTGGTCATCCTCAAAGACGCACACTGCGTTGCTAGCACATGTCACTGTCGCACAAGCATGCACGCATCTTCCATTCAAACAGGTCTGATCATTCTTGCCACACTCGTAGGCACTCACGCAGGCTTTGCAGTTTGGTGGATTACCAACATATCCTGGAAGGCATCGACAAACGGGTCCCACAGTAGACTCGACACATTGAGAGTTTTGTCCACAAACACGAATTGGATCCCGGCCGCAGTATGAACCCGAATTCAACAGACAGTTCCCGTCATCACCAGGGTACGTATTGACTTCACAGTTGCATCTTGGTTTGTGCTCAGTCACCTCACACTTTTTCCAGAGTCCTCTACAGTAGCCAACACAGGGGTCACGACAGTAGCCATTGATGCAGCTTTCATTTGGCTGACAGTCCACGTCTAAATTGCATCTTGCCACAATTTCATCTTCAACAACGGCTGCGCAAGCCTCAAACGGATCTCCCGTGTAGCCAGGTACACATACACAAGTGGCGTGATGACGAACAACCCAACATTTTGCGTTGGAACCGCATTTAACGCCATCACACGGGTCCTTGCAGATGTTGCCTTGACATGCCAGCTCAGGAGGACATTGCTCATCATCGTTACAATAGGATGCTGTAGGTGTTTTTAAATTTTAAAAAAATGTTATGCAACGGTATATATTATGAAAGTGAATGAAAAGCTCGGTAAAACAGGGCATTGCACCTTTGCATTGAAAGAATGGATCTCCATTAAAACCCTTGAGGCATCGACATACTGGGAAATGATTGACAACTTTACATTCCGCACCAATACCGCAAATTCCTTGACAAGGATCTTTACACAAGCCACTATTCACAGAAAAAAATAATGATTTAGAAAACTCAACATTGTTTGTTTGCTAAGGTTTCTTAAAATGTCACGCTCTAAAATGATTTATGACGATGATGATGATGATGTCATCTCATCATTTTTATCACACTCATCTTTTTTTCTTCCTCACCACGCCACAATCATATCATCAGTTTAATTTGGCTTACCCAACACAAGCAAACTGCGTAGGGCAATCTGGATTCTGTTGGCAGGACAATGGTCGGCATTTGGGAGGCGCCCCTATATGATGCGGAAGACAAGCACAGAGTACAGTGTGCTGAGACAATGTTCCATTATGGCGTCCTGACGAGACTGCATCCTGTCGGCCCTGTTGCCATTTTTTCAACGCTCTTGAAATACTTTCACTCCATTCAAATGGGATCGAGTCTTCCGATCTGCGCTTCAAATTATCCACTTGTAGACATTGACTGAAAGGACCGCACACACCGGGATCTTCACATGGCGGAGCTATTAACAAGCAAAGTGAGAGTAGCGGGGATTTTTTTTCACCATAAATGACAAACAAGCTTTTTTTCTAATTAAATGGCAATTTAGAATGCAATAATTTGTCGCAGTGACAATGAAAATACATACCCCGACCAGCTATAGTGAGTGCGATCAAAGTAGCGAAACACACGAGGAAAATGGGTAACTTGAATAAATACGTTGGAGGAGACATTATATATATTATGAAGATGAATACTTTCTGGTGTAATGTGTCTTTTACTTATTTTCTTCTGTATGAAATAATGGGATAATGCCCAAAGAAGGGCAATGCACTCTTTCGGTGTGCGCACCTGCAGAGACGGAACAAGATACGCTGGCTGTGAGATCCAATTTATTAGAAACTGCACCAAAAAATTGAAAGATGATTCTTTTTCTCTCGTAATTAAATTCTACTAGACCTATTTATTAGGACAATAAAATGTCCCTTGTCACAGCACTATACTGCTACCACCACCATCACCGTCACTAAATAAACTAATTAAAAATGCAGTGGCAATGTAAAATTGCTAAAACAAGACTCACCAGTGTGGCGTCTTGTTCTGCACTCATGCACTTTTTTATTACTTGTTCTTCGCCCTTTACTCAACAATGATGATGATGATGGGTATTGAACATGATTCTCTGGTTTGAGCCAATAATAATGAGATTGCGAATCTCTTGTGTTTTTCAAAGGGATTATGATGAGCAGAAAGAAGGATGATATTATGACCATTGCTCCTGTTTCTGGTGCAGATGTTACGTTGAAACAATCGAAGGATTCAAACATTTTATATATTGCCTACTAAATGCATGCATAGTATATAGCACTACCCGAATAAAAGTTGAACCTGGTTAATAACTGCTTGATATAATCTTTATTGCTAAAGAATAGAAAAATCCGCAATAGAAAAAAAAGAAGAATATGGGATGGTTCTTTGGCCGAAATACATATCGTTATTTCATTTGCATTGTTGACTATAGTAACATTACGCCATTTTCCTGGTGACGACGATATATATAATGCTTAGGTAAGTGCATTGTTACCTTTTTGCTGTGATTGTTATGCAAAAACAATAAGGATTTTTTTTTTCGTTTAGAGAAAAAAAAGCAGTTTAAGCAAGATGAGAAGCAGGTATGAAATAATCAGTCAAGTACCATTTTGTTAGTTCAGAGGACAGGACGCACGACAAGATCATGCTACATTTTTTTGCATGAGATTTAAAGGGTTTAAAAACGAGATGAGTACCTATATAAACTCGTAGAGCGTGACTACAACAAGAAGTAAAACCCAGGAGAAGTCTGAGTCTGATTCGCAAGTTTTCGGCTTTTTGGTACATTTTCTAGTATATTATCATCATAAACTTTTTTTTTTGGGCTGAGTTGTGTTACTTAAATACGTTGCGAATCTATGGATGAACAATAGACATTTTTGAATTGATGGACTCAATATGGGAAACTTGTCTGACGTGTTTTCTGCCGTTCTGCTTCCCAGTTTCCTCCATCTTTTTTTATTATTTGCTTAGTGTGCATATAGGTAAACACTGAAACTTTACCATTTAAATATGATGTACAAAAGATTTCCTCGTGTATGAATGTTTTATGTGCATCTCCAAATTACTATGGTATCCAAACTCAAAAAAATAAATGACATGCTATTATTACCCATTTGAAATAATAATGGTAAAAAAATATCAACACATGAGCTAGACATAAATCATTTTAACAAGAAACCGGCCAAGTGTCTAATTGCTATTATTATTACGTCTGGTATTACCGCAGGATATCAATACTTAATACTCGCATTCGCCCTGTTAAATGGTTACTCAGGGGGGATGTGTTTACAGAAAGAAAGAAAAGACGAGTAAATGCCTATGTATATTATTAGTATTCTGAAGATTTTTCAAGGAAATTAATTTAATGACCTACGAGTTGTGTGGTATGAGGCAATTGAACTCCTTCAAGATATGATGTGTCTACTTTTGAGTTTTAATTTTACTCTCCATTAGCGACAACGAGTACCTATAATGACGAAAAGTGCAAACTTTAGCGAGTCTAACGTTTATGTTATTAACAAAAAAAGTATTAGGCTAGTTAGTACCTACTCAACAGCAGGTGCAATATGGTTTTATACTTGCACAAAAATTCATATCGAGTATAAACCGAACATAAAGTCCCGTATTTGCATTCCCATCAGTTTCAATAAAAATCAAAAAAATGTGTGCCTAAAGGCATTCTTAATGAGCTTTGTTTGATCTAGAACATGTTTCGTGAATATGATGTGTGCAAAGGCTTGAGGGCTGCTTGTCTACGGATTTTATCTTTTTTATTGCTCACTTTTTTGAAACCCGTCGTGATTTCAGAATTGTAACCATGTACTTGTGATGTACGTTTGCTGTAAATTAATTTACTCTATACGCCTCATCTACCACACTACATAACTGTTTCTTTGATTTTAAAAAGTATAACAACATGACCACGGCAAAACAAAGGCATATGATCTAACCGATCGACACAATTGGATAATGCGCATTTATTTTATAGAAATATAACTCACATCAAATTCTATGTGTGCTCTATACACGGGTGCTTTCGACTTTTAATGTCCATAGTATTCTTGTTTCATGTCAAAACCATGATGAAAACTCGAAAGAAGGTGGGAGCCAACAACTAGAAAAAAAGAGCTCAATCAAAGTCTTCCTGTAATTTTGGGATGCAGCGGTGGCATCATGTCGCCAAAAGCTTTACTGTTTTGCGGTCTCCTATATAATTTATTTGTTGTCCCTAATCGTTTTTTTTTCGACCGAGAGTAGAAGAGAGAAGGAGGATGACAACGATTACGGCAAAAGACAAACAAACAAAATGTGCAAAAGTGAATGTAGAGAACACGTAATACCAAGTACTACAATGTCACTTCTTAATAATAGGAATCATTAATCACTGAATAAATTATTAGCTCCTTATAAAGATTAGGCTTCTACTATCTTTTTCCAATTTTGAACGCAACAACAACAAAGGTGAAGTTCAATAACCAATATGAAAATACGACCAGGCTACACATCCATGAATGGTTTACTACTGCTGATAAGCATCATTTTCTGCATAATAATCGTCACGATATTTTGCCATTTTACATGTCTTGAAAAATTTAGATTAGAGGGAATTCCTTTTATAGTTGTGTGTTTGGGAGGAGTTGGGCCCAAGATGATATCCCGGTCCCAGTATTACATTTCTTCATGAGTCAGTCGCCATAAAAATATTAAATTAGAATGCACTCTCTACTACTTACTACTACAGAAGAGATAATTCGTCTTTGCAGCGTACCTTGAACCGTTTTTTCAACAATAACAGCTCATCCTTTCTCTGTTTCTCTGTATTGTTGTTGTGGGCGTCACATTATTGTACAAGGGAAGTGATACCACCACCACCATCATCTCAATTTCTTGGTCTTCTTCTTCACGCTATATTTTTTAATAGGCTGATTCTGAGGAATTTTTTAAATACACATAGCGTCATGTTTAAAAAGATGCAGATTATCATGCACCGCGCATCTTTCATAGCGTGGCAAGGATGCTTATTTTATTTTTTAAAAGAGGAAACGTATCCACAGGAACGAGCAAGCCAAATTCAAATAATCCACTACCCCAACCGCAACTTGCAGACATAATCATGCGGTGTGAACTTTCCCTAAATCTAAAATAATCTCATCATGGATGGGATGGATTTTTCGGGAGTAATCAAGTAGCATAATGTTATGTAACACCTACTGCATTACTACGTACTTCAATACCCTGTTTTACGTGTTTCATTTCATTACGACGAAACACTAAATTTGACCAAAAGTGTTAAGTAGCAGTAGGCAAGCAAGCATGTCAAAAATTAATGTAACGCTAACGCGATATATACCAGTTGGTTTAGTACCAGTACCACCCGCCGACCACCGCCACCGCACCGCATGCATTTTACTTGATCATCATCTTTTCATATTATGCTTCTCGTTACATTAAATACAATTTTTGCTTTTTATGTTATTCAATTTAGTGAGAAGAGAGAGAGATAGTCTTACTAGAGGAAAAATACGGAACATTTTTTAACATCATCATTTCATTTACTTTCAACTCACTTCTGCTGTTTGATGCTAACTGATGTATATGCATTGTTCTTGCTTGCCACGCACGAAATAAAAAAAGCGTTGTGTAGTAAAACGAACGCTTGCTGCCTAGAAAGTAACGTTAATAGTAGAATGCTTCTCCGTAAACTGCTGCAGCGTTCCTCCTTTCTCTTCTAGTCGTCCACAATGCGAAACATTTTTTTCGTTCTAGTAAAAGCCCAATCTCTTTATCACTCTTTTTGTTTTGCAATAATTTTATAGTAACTTGGGCTCTGAGCCATTCTGCAAGGTCAGTTCAAAAGAGAAAGAAGTTGAAATAGAAGCAAGCAGAGAAATAAGAAAAATGAAACAGCTAGCTTTAATTACTGTAATTAATAAAAGTGCAGCATGGTTGCAGTTCTGGTTTTTTGTTGTGCACCTACAAAACCTAAGCGCCTTGCCACAAGGACCATCAACAGGTAAATAAGAGAATAAATACAAATCTGTTTCTCTGTTTTTGTCTTGTCAAGAATTGGCAAATTATTGGTTTGAGCATTTACATAATATTGGGGTTAGTATAGCTTTGCTTTAGCTGCAATGTTGATAACCAATTTGGCCATAAAAGCCGGTTTCAATCAAAACAGAGCCTTTAATCAGCAGCATTTATTATTTTGCAGATCCTTGCGAAGACTCGCCATGTGGGAAAGGTGCAGAATGCAAGTCCATGGGTTCAATTGCAATCTGCGTTTGCCCCAATGACGACAAAGGCGATCCTTTTGTGGCGTGTATGACTGGAGCAGATGAAGCTGAGCTGGTGAATCCTTCCTCATCAGGTTCGTTTAATACTTGTTACTGAAAATCATAAATATTTTATGGGTATTTCAAGACCTGTACTGCTTGTTTTCCAGCCTCTCCATCAATGGCAGTTGCGTCTGATCCTATACAATCAAATCAGTTTCCTGCCTACGCCAGTGGCGTCTCCTTTGATATTCCATCTGTTCACCAGATTCATCATCCCCAAGCTTCCCCAGCTTCTGTCACAACAACCACACCTGCCCCAAGCACTGCCTCAACACAACGAGTATCTCTTATAACCTCGAGGCCGACTACTCCTACCACTACGACAACACGTAGTCCATACGTTCATGTATTCCAAACCACGTCAGAACGCCCTCCAACAACATCTTCCGGGTTTGGATACTCCCTCAATAATAATCATCCTCCCAATAGCCACTCTAATGGGGATGAAAGAAGTCCAGAATCTCACAGAATCCCAATAATTAATCATTCCAGCGACAACAATGCTTTCCCTCGACATGAGTATCCACCACGACCTATAAGTGAAGGAAGCCTGAGCACATCACCCCCAAGCTATTCTTCATACCACAACGGCGGTGGCGCTATAGGTGGTGGCAGTAGCAGCATTAGTTATGATATTTTTAATGAAAAGACAGCGGCACCTATTGCCGGGTCTGACTATGGAAATTCAAATTCATACCAATATCGAGGCTCCAGTGGTCACTTGAGTGGAACTCAAAGTGCTTACGAGTATGACAGCCGACCTATTCTCGGTCCTTCCAGACCTACACCCACAATGGGATATCATAACGTTGATAGGTTTGGACATCACAGTTACCATCCATCTTCCTCTGGATTTCCAGGACCAATAACAGAGCCTACTACTTCAAGATATCCTTCCCACGGAACCGGCACCACATACGACATTTATACTTACAATCCAGTTAGAAACGATATTGTGGGATCTTCCAGTGATGGAGGCTACTCAAGAATTGCAGATCCTTTGGGGAAATATGAGAACTGTCGAATGGTAAACGGAATTGTTGTTTGTGCTGATAACACAAACACATTTCCACACAATCATCATCACCCCAGCTCTTATTATCCCAATCATCACAGAGGAGACATTATGACAACTACATCAGGCTATGGGTTTCACTCCAATCATAGAGACCGTGATCACTATTCCTCTTATTATCCTAGTAGGTACTCATCAGCTTCGCCAATAATGACCAGTGATCGACCGCTTTTTGATTACAACTACTTAAATAACAGGCAAGGGTATCCACAACATGGACCTCGTCATCCTATCGATTCTGAAGGATCACAAGCATACGGTCACCATCCATTCCTTCCAAAAGAGCAACAGATCTCAACGCAGTCTGTTTTGACAATTTCCTCATCTTCTTCATCGTCACAAGGCACAACAACTGGTCGTAATGACAACAATCACCCAATGTGCAAATCCATGTGCGGAATCAACTCAGTTTGTAGATTGGTGCTGGACAGGCCCGTTTGTGGATGTGCAGTTGGTCACACTGGAGATCCTTCTGTAAGATGTAACCCTATTTATTCAGAACGTGGCCAGAGAAGAGAAGCCGATGGCTGCGAACGACATGTGGAATGCAAGGAAACTGAAATTTGTGCCAAGAACAAGTGCATTGACCCATGCAAGAACCAGAGTGAGATTGTTGGAGGCAGCTCATCTGTCAAAATTGATACCCAGTTCAAAACGTCAATTTGTGGTACAAACGCGGAATGTTTGGTTGTTGGGCACACTCCTGTGTGCAAATGTAATCTCAACTACTCGGGTAATCCGTACGTGGCATGCGTACCCTAGGTTATATTAAGAATATTAAGCTGTTATTTAAGAAACCTTAATAGATGTAGCTAAATAATTTACTA
>JAHZMZ010002113.1:0-11245 GCA_027743805.1 Lepidocyrtoides sp. E14
TTTATGGAATGCCAAGAGGGCATTCCATAAATTTGATGACGACATTTACTAGGTGACAAATTTGGAGCGGGAATCGATGAGAAAACATCACCACCACCACCTTCTTTGTCTCTATCTCCCCTTCTTTCCTCTCCCATGGTTGTGTCCGTTTCTGAATCTTCTTCAATCGTAGCTAATCTAAGAGTCGCATTATTTTCATTTTCCTTTTCAATTTCTGTATCAACAACCAACTGAATATCTTCGTCTTCATCTTCATCATGATCGTCATCCTTGTTGTGGATCTCTACCGAACTGTCATCTATTTCAAGAGGATGGTCGCGGGTTTCAGTTGCTTTAACTGTAGTTGATGGCGAGCTTTGTTTATCAATGTTTATCAAGCGAGTATTCCTAACATCGTCCTCACGAGAATTCAGTAATATAGGAGGGTGCTTGAACTTTGGACAGCAAATAGATTGATTGTAGAATTTTGCTAAAAGACAGTAGAAAAAATAGCCAAAATCAAGCTTGACATAAATTGAGTTGTTGAGCAGTTCAACTTGAACTCACCGTTAAAGAGTATTTTGTCATTTTTCAGTTTGTCAGTCAAAGCAAAATCCACTTCCAGTGTTGCATTGCAAGGTCCTGATGATTGGTATAATAGTTTAGCAAGACCAGGATTTCTCAGATTCCCGTCAATCACGTTAAACACTACCGGATAACATTCCTTGAATGGCAAGCATTGGCCTTCCGTATCAGTTGTTGTAAAACATTTTGGGGCATCTTGAAATAAATGCTCAGTCACAGACTCGTCGTAATGCAAATTATCCAGGCTAAATGGAGACGATGAAATTACACTTTTAGAATTACTTGAAGACAATTTCTCCCCTGTTGTTGTTGATGCAGTTTTGTTTTCGTTTTTGAAACTCTTTTTGGCATTTTCTTCAGTGAATTTATGTGATGAAACAGGAAGTCTGGATCCAATCCCTACCGTTGTAACGTAATAAAAACTACTACTACTTTTGGATTTTGTTTGTTTCCCTCCTTCAGCTTGAGGTCTACCACTCCAGTTGTTTGCAACCATGAATTTTGGGGGAGGGGGAACTTCATTGGAATTGAAGTACCGTCCCTCAAATATCAGAGTATCATCCTCATCATCCAGTTCAGAGGACACGCCAGACGGGGTTTGTTGTAAAGCTGATGATGAACGTTTGAATTTTGCCAATTCATTTTCAGGCCAAACTAGTAGTAAAAGAAACAAAATGCTCACCACAAAATATTTGAACAAACAAAACAAATAAAAAATGCAAGTTCTCAGTATTCCCACCATCCTGCACAAGAGCGTCACTGGTTCTCCATTTCCATCCAAAGGTATGGTTCCAAGTTATCACAAAGACACACAGTGAAATGGAAAAGTAGTTCATCGTATGATTTTGTTGGAAAATTTACAACTACACAGACAAATGACTCCTTCACGTAAGAAAAGTGTAATGAAGCCATGGCGCATGAAATTGGGATCATTAGTGAAAACGTTCATTTATGCATCTTTCAAAAGAGACCTTTTAAAACAGCAAAGATAGCAAAAGTGACGCCAGTGTGTGTTCGACTTTTTAAAACAATTGATGAAAACAATACTAATGATGCATCGTAGGTGTGAAAAACACAATTTCCGCTGACTAAGCAATTTTCGTTTTTAGCATTTCAAATGGTGGATTTGAAAAGAAAAATAGAAATCGTTTGAGAGTGTGAACTTTCCATGATGATGATGATGATGCATTGTCTTTTGTCAGTTCAAATGAGAAAAGTACAACATTAGATAGTGTTGTTTTATTAATTAACTATTTATCTTTACCAAAATGTGACGGTTTTAGCACTCGATCGGGTACATACAATTACGCTATCTGAGATAAATTACAATAATAGTTGCATTTCATTCAATATAAATTAACAACAACGGCTTAATAACAACTTTAAAACTAAAAATATCAAAATAGTGTGTACACCTCATATTAAACTTGAACATTTGAGCTAAAATAAGCCCATTAAAAATAGATTACCCTCAACTCACACGATGAGTATTTATTGCAGCCTTCATTTCATCCCCTGTTGACCATTTACATGCTACTATGTACAAAAATCCCCCAAAAAAATTTAAATACCTAGGTATGTACACAATAATTTGAAACTCCCTCTTCTACCTCGAATTATAAACAACCCTGTCAAGCCACGGGAGGAACGATTCTACACGCGAGAAAACATTGGGTAAAAAGCAGCCAATTCCAAAGCTAAAAAACAAATCGAAAATTTTCAATAAGCGTTTTCATTTTAAAAAAATTTCATTAGCTTCGGGTATTTGTAGTTTTGATTCTATTCTCCTTACCTTACAATACCGATTTGCTCCGTCATTCGGTCATCAGCGTTTCTGAGGAAAAGTGGTGCCCCTGAAGGAAATCACAAGTTGTACATGAAATGACACTAGTAATTTAAGGGGCGCAATTTGTTCTTAAATGTTTTTATTATGCTTACCACTATTTCCTCTGAAGGCACACGAACCGGCAGATCCATCGCCGGCACACACCATTGAATCCGTTACCAGAATCCCGTTCTTTTCAAGGAAACTGTAATTCGACTGGCACTCTGCTTGTGTTCTGACTCTTTGGCTGGCTTCCTGTAGTCTCCAGGTTATATTTTTGTAGCCAAAGCTAAAGTATTTTTGAATATGAGGATCAATATAGTTGTGATGCTGACTTATGGTGTATGTTTTAGGGTCTTCAATCCATCCTGTTTCAAATGCTTCAGCAGTTCCATCTGAATATGCAGTGCGATTGCTGGAGATGCATACTGGGTAAATGTCTTCTGAGAATCGAACTGGGCGATCCAGTACTAGCACGGCAATGTCATTATATAGCTTCTCGAAACTGAATCCTTTGTGGCGAATTACCTTTCGTACTTTACGAACTGCATAAGGTCCCTCAGTCTGGCCACTATATGAAGTTCTGTAGCCAATGTGAATTCTCATGTTGAATACGTCTGAAACGGTTATGCTAAAGAGGGATTGAAAAAAAAAAATGCCAACAAAATTAGGTCAAGTAGATCCCAGGTCAAGTAGGTGGTGTGGATGTAAGTTTCGTTTTAAACTGCGAATATTTACTTTGAAAGAAAATGTGAAGCTGTGAGAATGTGTCTATCCGTGATCAAAGTACCACTGGAGAATGGTCTTGTTCCTCCCACAATAGTAGCCTGCAAATTTGGACAACTTTTGCTTATCAAGAGTTTTAAAAACTATACCGTGGTATACAATATTTTACAAAGACTTACCAGCCACGGATAGTGTCTGTAGCTGTAGGTCTGGTCGTTGACAGATCTGAAGAATGATTGGAATTTGCATGCTTTCAAAATTTGATAGTTTGGTGTGACATTTTCAGGCTCAGGTGCTGCAGTGGACGAAGAAGGCATTGCTACTGAAGTTGGCGACGAAACATCCTGCGGTGTCTCCGAAGTTGAGATGACAGGTTGCGGATCTTGCACGTGATCAGGGGAAACGGGACTGTCTGACTGTGGAGAAGATTCCTGCACTGGGGATGCATCTTGAGAAGTGTCTGACGGAACCGAAGGAAGAGGTTCTTGAGAAATACCCTCGGTCTCAACAGATCCTCCTGTGGTTGTTGGCGGGGCTGCTGACGAGGAAACCACAAGTTCATTATTGGCAGATTGTTCATCATCTGAAGCAGGTTGTTGTTGTTGTTGTTGTTGCGCTGCAGGTTCCGCCGCTGCTGATTCGCTGTTGTCTGGGCTAGGAATTGGGGAAGATTCGGTTCCCGGATTTGAGACGTCGTCGTCGGAGGAGGACTGACTAGATGAACTGACTCCCCCTGGTGATTCTGTTGAGGCAACGAGGGATTCACTCTCTGGTGAAATGGGCTCATCATTCTGACTGGGAGCTCCTGGATCACTGGACTCATTTCCTGAATTGGGAGATTCGGTTCCAGATACAATGGACTCACTTCCCTGACTGGAGGATTCGGTTCCACTATGTACGGGCTCAGTTGCTCCATTTGCAGTGGCATCATCACTTGCTCCATCTGTAATGGAATTACTTGCTCCATCTGCACTGGATTGTTCAACATTGGAAGCAGTTGGGGCGCCTGTTGTAGGTAAGCTGGTTGCGTCCCCGATGTCGGATGCCTGTGAGCTTTCCGAGGAGGCGTTGGTTTGTTCATCAACAGGGGAGAGAGTGGTGGGTGCTGACTCTTGTTCAGATTGTTGGCCTGCTGGGGAATCACCTTCAGGAAAAAGCTGCTGTTGTTCTGGCTCACCACCGGCTTCCCCTGTTGATGCAGGGGAAGTGGCAGGAAAGGGCTGCAAGGTTTGGGGTTCATCATTCGCAGAGTCTTTTTCATTATTTCCGTTTTCACTACCGGGATTCAAAATTACTCTAGGAGGTGAGGCATCATTTTCGTTCATGTTTGTTACTGGCATGCTGGTAGGGTATTGTATATCTGGAACCGTTGGTTCAGTTGTGACTTGCTCTTCAACTGACTGCGGAACATTGCCGCTGGAGGAGGTGGTACCCGGAACGGTCTCTTCTTCCTGGCTGCTTTCGGCCCCAGATGGTACTGACTCGTCATTACTAGCAATAGAAGAGGGAAGAGCAGTTGTTGGTTCTACAAGGATTGTTGTCTTTTGAATATCCGCCTCAGCTACTCCTTGTGTAACTCTGATTTGTTCCTCACTACTTTCCTCAGAGGACTGGGGACCAAGTGTGGATATCTGCTGTTGTACACTCTCGGCAACAGTAGTGGTTTCAATTTCTGCCGGTTGTCTTGTTGTGAATTCAACTTCCTGAATACCAACAGATCCAGTATTAATAGTAGTTGCACTATTTTCCGGCTGTTCTTGACCTCCAACGCCGCTCTCTTGAGGATTCACGGTAGTAACACTTATTTCTGCTCCTGCCGCACTTGGAATTTCAGTTGGAGAGCCAGAGGATTTTTCAGAATGATTCTCATTAACTGGCAGAATTGTCAATGCATCATTTTCATCGTCATCGTCAGAGAGGGGTGCGTTGGTGGTGGGAATATTGGTGATGGCACCAGTGGAAGCTACTACCTCTTGATCAACAGGTTGTACGGTAGTAATTATTGGCACAGTGTCATCGGCACTTGCATCAGCTCCGATAGTTTCGACTTGCTGAGGTTCAATGGTTGTCATTTGACCGAATGGGTATTGAATGTAATTGCCCGTCGTAGTTTCAGGTTGTTGCTCTTCGTCATTTGCAACAGTTTGGGGCAACTCGGGATCAGATGAAGAGCTTGGTACGCTTTCATTGCTTGGCATTATAGAAACGGGTCGTTGTTGCAATTCCAAAGAAGAGTCATCAATTGGAGGAAGTGGGTTTTCTTCAGATCCCATGGGTGGAAAGTCACTTGGGAAGTGAGGCATCTGCGTCATCATGGATCCTGGGTTGGTCACAATGATAATTGGCTTGGAGCCGACAATGGCTTCATCACCTGCTGAAGGATGAACTGGTTTAAGTTGGTCATTATTAGAAGTGTCTGTAGAAGTTGAAACAATGTAGATGCCACCAGGTAGTGTAAACTTTCCATTTACACCGCTGACAGGTTCAGGATAAATTTTAATGATGTTTGAGTCTTGAGTTTTTGGTGGTAACTTACCTGGACTTGTTTGCTCAGAGCCAGGGGAGGATGATGATGATGATGGTGATTCTGGCTCGGGTTCAGGTTCATCGTTTGATGATGATGGTGGCGTAATGGTTGGTTGCTGCGAAGTTTCTTCAACGTCAGGACTGTTTTCAGGTGAGGATGGCAACGTCTGTTCTGTTGGAATTACAGAGGAAGGACTTTGAGATGTAGACGAAATTTCCACGCTGGGTTGGTATGTCATGTTAATATCAGTTCCTTCAGTTGATGAAGAAGAGCCTTCTTCTACTTGCTGCTGTTGATTTGTCGTCAAATTATCATTTTCTTTCACTGGGGAAGTGGTAGCGGCGGGTTCAACCTGGTCATTGTCAGAAACGGGCAGAGATCCATCTTGTTGACCATCGTTAACAACGTTCTCCTCAGGTGTAGCGGGTACCTCTTGATTAGCCCCCTGAGGTGGATTTTCTGGCTCGACAACGGAACTATCTAATGACACATCATTTACATGTTCGGGTACTGTAGAGGTTGTGGTAGGGGCAACAGTGGTTGTTGTTGTTGTTGTAGTTGTCGTTTTACGATTTTGGTTTTCAATGTAGTCATTAAAGATTTTATCTGGATCTTCATTAGGGTCCTTCATCGGTGCGACGCCAGGACAGCAAATGATTCTGTTTGCAACTAAAATTGAAATACATCAATTAATACTGATAGAATATGTTTATTCACTGCATCATGTTTAAAATCCAATTTACCAGAGTTAAATCTACGCTCTTCTCTGGAACTAGAAGATTGAGCAAAGTGTTGCTGTCTTTGTTCTCTGATGAGCTGATGATGGCTAACATTTGTAGTACAATATCCAATTGATGTAGAAATAAGCTCGGCTAGAGCTGGTGCTTCAAGTTCTCCATCCTGTGTGAAAAAGGAGGGTACGCATCCACGGAAGGTGGAACAAAATCCTGGCGATCCAGTTGGTGTCACGCATTTCATACTATTGAGTGCCTTGATAGAATGCTCATTGTCAAAATAACTGTTGTACAGCGAAAACCTTGCGAGATCATCACTCTCAAAGGATTCACCATCCACCACAGTACCTTCATCCCGTCTCCAGTGTCTGTCTGATACTCTGGAATCTAGCTGAGGATGATGATAGTAGTTTACATGCTGCGTTGTAGGTATCAGTGTATTACTTCCTGGCTCATTTTTAGCTCTTGTCTCTAAAGCCCCGTGTAATCTGACTGCGGAATACACACTCAAGTTTGGCTGGTTCTGATGAGCACGAAAGTAATTTTTGTTATTATTAAAATAAGGCTGTTGGTCATTGGAAACGTCCTGCTCGGCAAGGTTCTGGCGACCTTGAGGAGGAGCTCTTTGCATCGACGACCGGAACGAATTGTAGTTTAGGTGAGGTGAAGAAAAGGGATGAAACTGATCTGTAAGAATATAATAAGAGGATCCGGGATCATAGAAATTGGGGTGGTGGTATTGATGATGGTAAGGGAATTAAAAGAACGCTTATTATATTACACGCAAACCATAATTAGCCCAGCAATTTGTTGTTTTTCAAATATTGCCTATTACGTGTAATCAAATCAAACATGCACTACAAAAAACCGCAACAATATTTTTATGACGTTTTCAATACCTTTTCCTCTTGACTGAATTCGACCAAATAAAACAGGCATAATAATCATGAAATCAAGTAAAAAGAAGCATCTCTCATCGTAATGGTCGTTTTCCGCATTGCAGTGTGAAAACAACTTTGACTTGAATGACTGAAGTTTATGAACCGAGAATCAAATAAATAAAACTATGCGATTGTTTGTACAAATCTTTTTAAAAAGAAGTTGTACGACATGTTGAACAATGGGAGATTGTCTTTTTTTTTAAAGTTCTTAAATAAAGCCAGACAGATTAGATTAGATCATTGATAAAATCTGGTGAACATTGCACTCTAAAAACCATTACGCATGTTTGCGGTCAAAAGACAAACTTGTTGATATTTATCGTCATTGAATATACCAGGTCGCCGGGTGCATTTTTTTTACTACTGAATTTAATATTCATTGCGTGATAGATTACTTGAAAATGTCTCAATAATCTTTTCATTTCATACAACTCACACGAGTCCCCAGTAGACTCTGCTGCATCCGTCTACTAAATGACACGATGATGACGACTGGTATTTGCACGGTATGAAGAATCCTAACCAACCTGCCCGTTGAGGTTTTTATACGCTAAATAATTCTTTATTATAGCTCATTAAGCAGTGGGGGATGAAGTAAGGATTATTATGTAAGCACTTTTATTTACACAGCAATCACAAACAGTGATATACACAGACAGACCGTGCAAAAGACAGAGGGATCATTGGACGACTTATATGACTTACTTTTGTGACGGTGGTGGTGGTGGTAGTTGATCTTTGGTCGAGTTTTTAAAATGCACACACTCCATAATGCTTTTATTACAGTTTTTTACACCAATTTTCTCAAGTGTAAGGTGCTTGCATGATGATGCTCGTCTTCTTACATTTACAGACAAATAATAATAATAAAAAAAATGTACTGTATTTTCTACTAGTTTGACAGCAACAGTAATTATGGAGGAGGATCAAAATGGCACCTGCTATTATAAAAACAGTTTAAGTAAAGTAATACTACCATGTTGTACATATTATGTATATTATGCCATGGAGGTCTTATATAATCACTGTTTGACCTGGTTAACTTTACAATGGGGTAATAAAGATTTTAAACATTGGATTTTCAAGGTGTGACCAATGCTTCAGCGAACCCCCTCTATTTGGCAAAAATGATTGACCAATTATAGTTTTTTTCTGTCAATTTGATTACCTTGGGTAGGTCTACTGCATTCAAATAATTTTCAAAAGTCCGACAGACAGTGAGATAAACATAAAAAGTAGGTTTAGCTAACAGGACAAACAGCTTCTGTGTATTTGAATGATAATATTTTAATTGGAGTCTCACAAGGCTAAAGACGATGCAAATGTCAATGAATGCTGAGCTAGGAACGACATCGACTAATGAAGCAATAAAAACTGGAGACACTGATATTTTAAAACTTTTATTACACCATACAAAGTTTCATCCAAAGGTAAAAGACCTTGCAAAACGTAAATCTTTTTTACTGGAGTTGTGCATAAAAATGAAATGGTGAAAGGTGAGTTTTTTTCTGAATTGTTCCTGCTGAAGAGTGAGGGTGCAGACATTGTGTACGGAGAACTTGATTCTTGAACAAGTATCCATTATATTACTACAAAATATTTTTAATCGGTTACTTCTTGTTGTTTACATGAAAACCAGTGGGCATTGGCATTGGATATGACTATATATGACTGCGGTATGAAAATATGAGGCAGATGGGTATTACTAGTTACTACTGAAATTCCTATGTAATGTAGCTGTTTGCAATTTAAGTGAAGCGTGAAATTGGCAAAAATCTATTAAAATACTGTTTTTGATTTTTTTTTTCTTACCACGTCCAACGCGATTTTGTTTACTTCCGGTATCCTCTCCATTGAGAATGTGACGAGCAGCTACTATTTCTACTAGCCAAATTCCCAACAGCCACCGTAGTATCGTGCACATCATATTATTATTATCTCGTTCTCTCATCTATTATTACTGTATCTCTGTAAATTTTTACGCACACCAAACAATAATCACTCTGCTCAAAAATAAACTATATATAGTCTTCTAATGTCCTTATCAATGTTTTGTTATCATAAAACAACGTTTTCTTTCATTTAGAACGTGAAGCAAAGCTCATTACTCAACTTTTTTTGTCAAAAAGATAATTATGTCACACACAGAGCTACAGAGTTGGCACAACAGACAGCAGCAGTTCATCAGTGTGAAACCAGATCTTCAACAAAAATAATGTAATACCGTCAGCTATTCGTCACACGTTCCTCAGTCACTTTAGAATTTTTACACAAAAATAAAAACTGTGTGTGACTTTAAAAGCGTGCCTCAGGAGATCCCTTCTCTCTTCTCCTTCTTGGATGACATAATAAACTGAGGCTAAATGCTCTCTTCAACCCTCGGATATATCAAATAAAATTTCTGCTGCTGCTGCTGGTGGTGGCGTTAGTCTTTGTTGTTGCAGAGCAGTAGTAATAGTAGTAGTAGTAGCGTTTTAGCGCTAGTAAAAGCAGCAGTAGTCCACTTAACGCATACTTACAGGCATTAACATATCATCAAACAACATTGGTAATGTAACACACACTCGTACAATTAGACATGAAAAAACAATTGTATATATACAGCTATTATGGTGAAGATGGTAGTACTTTGTAGCAAAATACCTTGAAAGCGTTGTGCATGCAACATGTAAGCAACATTTGAGCATCAAACGATGTAAAAAAAGTAAGAAAAACGGAGTCGCAAATCAGGATTAACATCATTTTCTACTACTGCTATAAGATACGTTTCTTGTTTCTTTCCCTTTGAAATTTTGACTGAATAGTCATCTTTATCATTCGGCCTTGCATGATGAGTTGCATGGAGGAGAAGCATCATTTCATCATCGACACAGAGTTGTTCTCTGAGCATCTTCGATCAACTTTTTTTTCGGAGAATGCTACAACCTGTGTAGTACGGTTTCCTGATGTTCTCATTTTACTGGTCAAAGATCCTGGGCTGTTTTAAACTTCATGATGTGGATGCAACAACCTTGTTTAGTACCAAGTATTGTAAAATTACTCAATTCGGTTGAGCATTATAGAGAGAGAGGGGAAGGGAGGGAGAGCAATATATTATCCAGCAGCAGCATCATGCATTTTGAAAATGCTGTTTGTAGCTAAAGCTGCGAGACAAGCATACTAATTTGTAATTATTATCAAAATGCAACTCTTCTTTTGAACTCATTTAAAATGGACCATTCAGTCAATGATTCTGTGGAGCCAATAAGTGCTAGATTGACCACTTTTGTCGCCGTAATTACAGACATTAAAAAACGAAGGCTTAATGGATGTATTTTGTATATCGTATAATGAAATGAACTGACTGACATGGTTGCATCTTGCAATTCAAAGTTTCAAAGATTGTAATAATTGTTATTACGATTTGCATTGAAAAAATAAAGGGGCAATGGGACACGCACATACATCAGCAGCTCAATTTAAGATGTATGTTTAATTCAAACTTTTTGCATTTTTTGTATAATCTTTTCTCGGTCGACTTCTTTCAGGTTCTTTCACAGGTCGTTATGTAATCCGCACAGCTTGTAGTACAACAACTGATAAGAGTTGCTTAGATAAAGTCAGAACAATTTTTTAAAGTGAATTGTGACTGACTGGCACAGACTCATTTTATTCTTCTAGAACTGATTGCAAAAGTGCAAATTACTCTCTACTGACTTGCGTAGTTATATATTACTGAATATTTTAACGGACAACGGCTAACGGGTTCAATGGGGTGAACAGTTTTGATTAGAATAGAACAGCAAGTAAAAGTTTACATGAAAGTTTTTTTTTTGCCAAATCACTATGCGCATTTCAAGTAAACTAAAGGATGCCATTACTACCCATGTGAAAGCAGTGAACTAAAAAAAGTTAAATTCCCTTCCTTTTCAAACATTTTATTCTATTA